>CAUYON010024397.1:0-74131 GCA_963573935.1 Arctocebus calabarensis | reverse complement strand
GGTTTAAAGCCTATTGTATCTGCAAATAAGATTGCAACACCTGCTTTTTTCTGTTTTCCATTTGCCTGGAATATAGATGACCATCCCTTCACCTTGAGTCTAAATTTATCTTTTAAGGTAAGATGAGATTCTTGTATGCAGTAGATATCTGCCCTGAGTTTTTATATTCAGTCAGCCAACCTATGCCTCTTTAGAGGACAATTTAAACCATTCACATTAATTGAAAATAATGATAAATCTTTAGAAATTCCAGTGGACATTTTAATCCTTTCATCACTGTGGAAGATGAAATTTGATATAAAGTTTCTGGGTGAGTTTACTTTTGTGGTGGAGGATTACGCTGATCATTATGGAGGATAGGTGTGAGAATATCCTGGAGTGCTGGTTTATTTATAGCAAATTTCTTCCACATGTGGATGTCATTAAAGTATTTAATTTCTCCTTCATAAATGAAACTCAGTTTAGCTGGGTACAGGATCCTGGGTTGAAAGTTCTTTTGTTTTAGGAGATTAAAAGTTGATGACCATTCTCTTCTAGTTTGAAAGGTTTGATCAGAGGGATCTGCAGTTATTCTAATATTCTTTCCCTTGTAGGTAATGGATTTCTTATGTCTGGCTGCTTTCAGAATTTTCTCTTTCATATTAACACTAGTGAAATTAATTATGATATGCCTGAGGGATGTTATTCGGGTTGAGTTGTGCTGACAGTTTCAGGGTTCTGAAACTGTCTGCTATCTGCATTTCAGAGTCTCTTGGCATGTCTGGAACATTCTCTTTCATAATCTCATAAAGAAGAGACTTTGTGCCTTGTGATGCCACTTTGTGATTTTCAGGTATCCCTATAAGGTGAATATTGGTTTTCTTTGAGTTAGCCTAGAGCTGTCCTCCTGAGAGAATGATCCATTTTTGCCTTCCATTTCTCTTCCTCGTTGGAAGTTTGGGAGCGTTCCTAAGCTTTGTCTTCCATGTCAGAAATCCTTTCTTCTGCTTGCTCCATTCTCTTACTGAGGGATTCTACTGTATTTCTCAGATCTTTGAAGGCTGCAACTTTATGTCTCAATGTGTCAAAATCTTTGGTCATTTTGTCTTTGAATTCATTGTATTCTTGAGACATCTTTTGGGTCATCTTTTGGATTACTGCTTGAAATTCCAATTCAATTTTTTCCTCCATTCTGCTGATCTTATTTGTTATCCATACTCTGAATTTGATTTCTGATATCTTAGCCATTTGCTCATGCAAGGTATCTGGTGTTGTATCTACCTTGTCATTCCTTGGGGGAGTTGATCTACTCTGATTATTCATATTGCCAGAGTTTTTCTGTTGATTCCGCCTCATGATTTTTTTTTCACTCTGACCATCCTCAGAGTTGGGGAGGTGTCTTTCCCAGATCAGACCCCAGAAATATCACTCTGTTGTTGGTCAATCTTTGCAGGGAGTGACTCTGTGTAGTTCCTCTGGGTCTACCCCACCCACGAAGTTCTGGCTGTGGGAGGCAGCTCCAGAGTTTGGCATTGCTAGGATAAATCCGATATCACCAATGCGGTTGAATAGAATGGCTTGGAGGGCTGCTGTGTTTGCAGATCAAGGAGCAGGGTGTGGGATGGGGCACCCGGTGGCCTTTGTAAGGAGAGCCTGTGCCTTCAGCAGTCTCTGGATGGGATTTGGGCTCCAGAGGGAGAGCACTGTTTGCCCTGCCTCTTGAGTCCTTGGCCAGATGGGCAGGCCTGGTGTGGATGCAGAGAGGGTAGGAGAGGAGGTGGGTTGTGTGGCTCCTGGAGTTCCTGGCCTGGGCCAGCAGGCGGAGGCCTGGCAGGTCCCTGGTGGAGTCCCTGGCTGGTGTGGGTGGCAGGCGGAGGCCCGGCATGGGGGTCTCAGTGGAGTCTCTGGCTACAGCAGGCAGCTAGCTAAGGTGTTTTGGAGTCCCTGGCTGCTGCCAGCAAAGGCTGAGTCCTAGAGGGCATGGATCAGAGCTGCACGGGAATTCTGGCAAAGTTTCTGGCCATGGGTGGCAGTGGGACAAGGCCTGGTAGGGCGCCAATCATGGCCGTGTGGGGGGCCCTGTGGAAGTGGAGTTCCTGGTTGCTGTGGACGGTGGGCCTGGGACATGGATCTGAGCCAGGTGGGGGTCCCGGCAGGCAGCGGGCCAGGCTTGGCGGGGTACAGATTGGCACCACGTGGGAGTCCCACAGACTTCCTGACCGCTGCTGGTGGTGGGCCAATGCTCACCAGGGTGCCATTCGGGGCTGTACAGGGGTCCCGGCGGAGTTCCTAGCTACTGCTGGTGGTGGGTCAAGGCCCGGCAGGGTGCCAACCGCATTGGGGTCCCTGCAGAGTTCCTGGCCTTGGAGATGGTGGGGGCTCGGTGGGTCCCTGGATTCTCTTCCCTAGTGGGCCGCCTGGTCCAGCAGATAGGGAGGGTGGGTGCTGCTCAAGTCCTCCTCCTTCAATTTCAACAGAGCTTCTGGTGCATCAGGTAAGGGGGGAAGGGTGTCCTGGAAGTTCAGAATGGTGGAAAACTTTAGTTCAGTTTTTCTGCCTGAAGCTTGGTTTCCTGAAGTTGCAGCTTGCCTCAGCAGAGGTGACCTGCAGTTATCACTTCTCTCTCAGCTGGGATCCCAGTATTCATCTCAATTGCGTGGTTTCTGGAGGTTATCTTTCCTTTTGGATAGGAGCCTCTGTCAGAAGCTGCTTCCAGTCTGCCATCTTGCCCCTACCCCCTGAAATGTCTTTTTGTTGTATTTTTCCCTTGACAAATATAAAGTGACCATCCTTGTCTTCTTTGACATTAGTTGCTTTAAATCTACATGTATCTGAAAATAAGATTGCAACTCATCTTTTCTTCTGAATTCAGTTTGCCTGAAAAATTGTCTTTGAACCCTTAATTTGGAGTTTTAATTTGTCTTTTGAAGCTAGGTGCATTTCCTGCAGATAGCAAATAGATGCCCTTGTGTTTTTAAATCCAGTCAGCCAATCTATGCCTCTTCAGTAGGGAATTCAAGCCATTAACATTTATTGAGGTAACTGATAAGTGTGGTAGTATTCTATTCATCTTGTATTTGAGAGTCCTTTGCTTAGTTTTATCTTTTGCTTCAGTGTAGAAATTAGGTTCTCTCCTTTAATTTCTGAGTTCTTACTTTGCTCTTGATCCATTGTGATGGTCAGTGTGTAGAACAGGATAAAGTATTTCCTGTAGATCTGGTCTTGTTGTGGTGAATTTCCTCAATGTTTGTATATCAGTAAATGATTTGATTTCTGTGTCAAATTTAAAGCTTGGCTTAGCAGGATATAGAATTCTGGGCTGGAAGTTGTTCTGTTTAAGCAGATGAATGGTAGATGACCATTGTTTCCTGGCTTGGAAAGTTTTATTAGAGATGTCTGCAGTCACCCTGATGGATTTGCCCCTGTAAGTCAATTGGTGCTTACTCCTGGCAGCTTGAAGAATCTTTTCTTTTGTCTTGACTTTGGACAGGTTCATCACAATGTGTCTTGGAGAAACTTTGTTAGAGCTGGGGTGACCTGGGGTGCGATATCCCTCTGGAAGGAGTGTGTCAGAATCTTTGGTGATATTTGGAAAATTTTTGTTTATAATATTCTTTATTATGGTTTCCACTTCCCTGGGTCATTCTTCCTCCCTTTCTGGGATACCTGTAACTTGTATGTTTTAAAATCCCATTATTCTTTCAGTGAACATTCTGTTTTCACTTTCTTCTTTTCTGCCTCTTTAACTATCTGAGTTATCTCAAGAGGTTTGTCCTCTACCTATGAGATTCTTTCTTCTGCGTGGTCTAATCTGTTGTTGATACTTTCTATTGCATCTTTAAGTTCCCTAATTGCTTCAGTTCCTTCAGCTCTGCTATATCCTTCCTATATTCTTCATTATCGTTCATCTCTTATTTGATTCTGTTTTTGGATTTCCTTTTGGTTATTTTCCACCTTATCAGCAGTTTCCTTCATTGTTTCCATCATTTTCTTCATTGTTTTCATCATCTGTATTCTAAATTCCTTTTTTTCCCATTTCTAACATTTCTTTATAGGTGGAGTCCTCTGCAGTAGCTACCTCATGTTCCACTGTGGGGGGGTTGCTCTGGACTGGTTTTTCATGTTGCCAGGATTTTTCTGTTGGTTCTTCCTCATGAGTGATTTCTTTATCTGTTTCCTCGCCCTAATTTGCCTTTCATTTCTTCTTGCTCTTTAAGTTACCATGCCTCTGGACTAGGGTTTCAATGAGTTCTTTTGGTACATGACCAGAGAATGAGCAGATTGAAGAGCAAGAGGGGAAAAAAGAAAGAAAAAAAAAAAAGTAAAGAAAAAAGAGAATTGTGAGGGGGGTGGGTAAAAGGGAATATTGACAAACAAGAAAGGCACAGAAAGAGGAAGACAGGAGAAATATAGGTTACTTTGACCCAACCTTAAACCCCCCCAACTTTTCGGGTGCTGGATTGAGTGGGTTCTCTTAAAGTCAGCAGCTCTCTGCTAGACTATTTGGATACAGTACTCCACCTCCACCAAGTAGAGGGGAAAGACAAAAATGGAATAAACAAGCAAACAGAAAACTTTACAGGATAAAATTGGGGGAAAGACCAAATAATAGGGGTAGAAACACTAGCAAAAATGAAGTTCTAATTGTCAAAAAAGGCAACAATGGAAAATTATATTTAAACTAGAAAAATGAACAAAGAAAAGAAAGAAAAAAAAGAAAAATCTATAGGGAAAATGTTGAAATTAAAAACAAAAACAAAAAACCAAAAAACGACCCCCCCCCAAAAAAAACCCAACAACAACAACAAAAAAAAAAAACAAAGCAGTATATATATCTTGCTGAATATTGTCTGGGCAACAGGTGATCTTCTGGGCTATGAGTTGTTAATCACAATGCTGGTACAGCTGTATGAGAAGGAGATTGGAGGCCTCTGCTGATTTCTCAAACCCTACAGGGTAGAGTGCTTAAATCTCTCCTCAGCCTGCTTAAAAGTCACTTTAAACTGCTAACCTTGGCTAAGCAGAAGCCTTCCCAGGAAAGCACTTGTCACTTGGATCACTCCTGAAGTGGCTGTCTACTTACCCAGTGTGCCAAAACTGATCTCACTCTATGCCCCTGAGGGCCAGGGCTGTAAGGTATCTCAGTCCCCAACTATAGGCTGCTCAGTCACTAAATTACTCATCCAAGGTATTCCACCTGATCCTTGCTCTGCAACCCTGAGGGGAGCTTACTGGGGCAGTTCTCCCACAACGGCTCCTTGAGGCCCACAGCCGAACACTCTTAGCTCCATCTGGCTCAGCAGGTCAGTATGGGGCCCTAGACAACACTTACAGTCTGCTGCTCTCTTGCCCAAATTCTCCCAAGGTAGTTCAACTGAGTGCCAAGTCCAAAAAAACCCAAAACAGTTCATAGGTAAGGCCTTTTCAGTTTGCCTTATACTGCTGCTATACTTATAGCTGCCAGCAGGATTAGACCGAATGAACACACATACACACTTGCCAGTTCTCCACTGCTTTTGTCCTCCACACCGGGTCCAGAAGTCCCTCATTGACTCCCTGTGTCCCTGAAGGGATGTTTCTGGGCAGATCCCACCAGCCAGAGATGTGTGGAGTCTTCTCTACCCAAACTAACTGTGCCTAGGTGCAAGGTAGCTGTTACTTGGCAGCCATCTTGCTCCTCCCCCTGTCTTTCCCATGTTTATATAACAATGTTTATAAATCTTTCTTGTTGTTCTACCTTTCTGTATATCATGAAGGAAAATCACTGTTTCTATATCAGATTTTCATAATAATTAATTACTTCCCCTTCAGCATTTATTTTATTTATTTTCATTGTGGCAATATAGATATAACATAAAATTTATCTTTTTAATTCTTTATGGATATATAATTCAGTGGCATTAAGCACATTCACATTGTTGTGCAACTACCACCACTATTTATCTTCAAAAATTTTTTATCATCCCCAATTGAGAAACTCTTTCCCTTCTCTCAGCTGCTGGCGCTCACCATTCCACTTTCTTTCTCTATGAATCCTAAACATTTTTAACAAAAATTTTCAAATATATGAATTATACAGAAGACACCATATACCTATCACCTCTCCTCTACAATTTACATTTTGCTATATTTGTTTTCTACAAATGTATTCATTTGTCTATTCCTCTATCACCCATCAATCCATGTTATTATTTTCCACCCATGTTGGTTTTGATGCATTTCAAAGTAAGTTGCAGGCATTAGTATGTTTCCCCATAAATACTTCAGTGTGTACCTTACCTAGAGTCCAACATTTGTTCATGGCAACACGTAGATGTCTTTAATTCCAACAACAGGAGACTGAATTCATCAGATAGTTCAGTGCTTTAGTAAAAGAACTCTGGTCCCATTAAATAGACATAAGATGAGGATGATCCTGGAGGAAATGACTCTACGGTCCATTGCAGGCCTCAGACTTATAGGTGTAGACTTACCCTAGAAAGTATGTAAACGATGTGTGAACAAAAAAAATCTAGTTCAACTAAATCTCTCCAACTTAATAAAGTAAAAAGAGTAAGAGCTTTGGAATCAGATAAATGTGGATAGTTATTTCAGATATCATGTGCATCTATCTTTCTACTCATCCTTCTTTTACTTTGAACATAAAGAGTTTGAAATGCATAATGCAAAGGTACATATTGGATCTATTAGTATAGAGTATAAATGTCTTAATAAAATAATTAAGCAAATAAGATGATTAATCAGTGTGATGTAAGAATTCCTAATTCTATATGAAATCAGCACAATGTACCCCATAAATGCATTAATGTATACATGATCTAAAAATGCATTAATGTATACATGATCTGTGTTTATGATTTAATTAAAAAGTCCTTTTTTAAAAAATGAAAATTCAAGAACACAAGAAAAAAATGGAAATTAAGTAAAATCCATGAGTAGGAACTGGGTTAAGATCATTGAAATTTGAGTGTCCTGGTATCTTTAACAAAAGGAAAAATATAATCATTTATATGATTCTCTGACCATAAGGAGAAAGGCTCATCAATGTTGTATAACCCTGGGAAAAATCACTTAACTTTTGTTAACTTCAGTTCTCTCATCTATAAAATGGGGAAAATAAATGCTTACCTGCCTCAGGGTTGTTGCAAAAATTATGTAGGTCAACGTTTTTAAAGGGGTTGGGCACTGTGCCAGGCCCATTGGCACTCAGCAATCGTTAACTCCTTTCATGCCACATGACCTTGTGACTTGTGTTCCTTCTAAAAGCAGAGTGTGAAGAGTCCAGCAGAAATGAAGAGTCCCATGAATCGAGGTTTTAGTGTTCTTGGCAACTGTTCACCTGTTTCCTGGCCATTGCCCAGTGGTAGTTTCAGTTGTATTCTTTAATTGTTCATCTTTTCTTCATAGAAAATAATGAATTAAGTAGAAATTGTATTTCACAGATATGAAAGATTGTTGGTATTTTTAACATACAACTACAAAGGAGTGGAAAGTAGGAATACAAAGACAGATTCTGCTTCATATACATGAGGGGGTAACCTAAAACACAACACAACATTAATCTTTCCAAATAAGTTTGCCAAAAAACAGCTCTCATGTTTAGTGTTAAAAATAAAATAATCTTCTCATTTAGGAAAACCAAGATATCATTTGATTAGTAAAGCCTATTCTTCTCCCCCAATTTTTATTTTTTTGTCTTCATTTACAAATTATAAAGTCATGAGAAAAGAACAAATTTTGTTATGGTATAAGAATCTTTGTCAGGAGAAACAGTGACAATTTTTCTTAATGAATAAAAATGTTCTCTTTGCTAAAATGTAAACATCCAGTAAATAAAACATACATGTTTTACATAATATGATTCCAGGTATAGAAACACCAGTAATTCACTTAGAAAGACATGCATTTTGCTATATTTGGTGGTAAAGTTTTTGTCTTAAGTATAAAGCACCTCACCAAAAACCCTAGGCCATTATAATTTAAAATTCTACTCCTTTACTCAGTTTCCTTATTTTAAAAGAAATTCATCAATTCCTGTAGAATTTGGCTATAGAAGTCAGGCCGCAGGAAAGGACTGAAATATCTAAAAGTCATTTGGCTAGGGAAAAGTATTTTCTTGAGACTTGGAGGGACTCATTTATCACTTTGTACTTGAAGGCATTCCTCACACAACTTCTTCCCTAGAGTCCTCAGAGTAAAGCACAGGACCCGGGCTCTTGGAAGGGGCTGTTTCCAGCTGGAACGCTGAGCCACAGGGCATCTTTCAGGCTTTCTGCCTGCAGTACTGCTGAAGCTCTGGGGCTGCCTGAGAAATCGTGATGCTGTCCACACTGAGCGTGCTCCTACCGGCCCTGAAGGATGTGCTACAGGGCTGGGCTCTGAGGGGGGCTGTAATTGTTCATTTTAATCAGTGCTGAGAGATATTTGCTGGGATGCTTCATTGTTTTTTTTCTTTTAAAATGCACTAACAGGTAAGGCTATATGATTAGAAACAAAATAAAAAATTTCATTCAATGTGGATGCTTTTTTTGTAGCTTAGATCATTTTCTCTCATTTAAAGCTCTTTGAATGTTGGCAATGAAGTTGGTGCCACAATCTGCTCATCCTTGGGGGTCAATCAGTGGGCAACAGACAAAATTGCTCAATAATCTAGTTAAATTTGTGAATGCTTCCTCCGGTTACTCAGGCATTTCACATTGGTTGGGTTGTCATTTGGCATTCCAACTTGCTGCTTGGCACTTTGGTCTTCTGACAGCCTCAAATTCCAGATTTACTCAACCTAGCTAATTCAGTAGCTATATTTAGATGTTGTGATGTTTAATTTTATGTCACCTTGACTGGGACATTAAATGCCTAGACATTTGGCCAAACATTATTCTAACTGAGTCTCTGAGGATGTTTCTGGATGAGATTAACATTTGAATCAGCACACTGGGTAAAGCAGATTGCCCTCCCCAACATGGGTGGGCCTGGTCCAATAAACTGAACACCCACATAGAACTAAAAGGCTGAATAAGGGAAGGAATGTCTCCTGCCTGACTTGTGCTGGAAGATTGGTCTTTTCTGGTCTTTGGACTTGAACTGAAACATCAGCTCTTATGTCTTGATCCACCATTGGTTTTCCAGGACTGCCAGCTTGCCAGTGCACATCCTGGACCACTCATCTTTCATAATCTCATTTATTACTTTACTTAATTCTGTCTACAGTCCTGCAACGCAGTTTTAGAATGAGTGAATTGGAGCTGAGCCAAGATTTAAACTCAGGTGTACCTAATTTCCAATCCTGTGCTCTTTCCTCTGTGATGAGAGTTGATAAGATGTCAGGGCTAGGTCGGGGGGGACAGTGATGAACAGATTATTTTCTTGGCAAAAATCACATGCTGTCTATAGTTCTTCACTTAAAGTTTAAAAAAACTTGTTTTAGAGATCTTATAACATTTTCTGTTTCACATTCTGTTGTCTGACTTTACTCTATAGCGCCCTCTTATGTGGGCTTAAACAAAAACATGTTCCTAAACCACTAATGAGTCCTCTCTCTGGCTGTGGGTGAAGTGCCTCACCTGCTCTGTGACTGATTGAGTGAGTGAAGCCAGAGTGCAGTCCCCACAGTTATACTGGCAGAGCATCGTTGCCCTAAGACGATCCACTACAGGAAGGCTGAGTGGGAGTTTCTGTTGTCCTTGAGGTCTGGGGAATACTGCCTATCTTCCCTAGTTTCCGAGGTTTGTAGTCCACCATAAGAAGTTAAAGCTCTCAGACGTCACCCAGTAAAGGTGTCCTTTTCAAATTTTGTAACTCAGTATTTCTATACCTTCCTTGAGCAAAGGCTATTTTTATGATGCCAGTTAATAATTCCATGCAATATACTGTTATTATGGGAGATAATATACTGTTATTATGGGAGAAATTGGCCTAAGCATGGGGTCAACTTTTGGACTTGGCACCTGTTGAAGCTGGAGAGGAGCCAGGTGTGAGGGACCTTGTGCCATGCAGTTCATATGTAGTCTGTTTAGGTCTCTTCTGGGTGAAGGCCTAGAGGGTATATTCCCATTTTCATAAGTCAATGTCCAAAATTCAGGAAATAGAGAAGCTTTCTCAGAAGCAGCTTCTAATTCTGCCAACTGAATTGATGGAGAACACCCATTCTAGAAGCAGCACATTGGGTATATTAGAAGCACAAAACAAAACCACATGTGTATCTGAAGCCCAAAGTGGGCTGTAGAACTAGGATAAGCACTGTGTCCCATTTGGTAGCTAGTCAAGGCCAGGATGATTCTGGCCAAGCCATATATCCTCTGGAGCTGTGTACTGTGGCAGTCTTAGCAAGCAAGGCTGCAGGGGGTGACACATGTCAAGTGCCACTTCAAGGAATTAAAGATGAAGGCAGGATTTCACATGAGCAGGAAGAGGGGCACCAGATCTACCTGCTGTGGGAAATTGGTTTGTTGTCTGGCTTTGCTTTGTTTTCTGCACTGATGACATTCTGTCCCTCATCAGAAATATCAGAAATGCCACCAATGTGATGTCTGGTTTCTTTCCCAAAAAGATTATTAGTTTCCAGGCAATCTGAACATGGAAAATTCTTTTTGAGCAGAAGACTGTTTTTTTCTAATGAAATAACAAGATGATTTAGGAAGGAATTTTTATAAATTTCCTATGTGTTCTAGAGGACACATTGAGACCCATCCTTGCCTTCAAGGGATTTATTTACAGTCTAGCAGCATGTAGTCTGTTTAGGTCTCTGTAGGCTGCAGACTACAGAAAGATCAGATTGTCTTCTAAAGAAATAAGAACAAGGAATTAGTAGAAAGATATGCAGATCTTAGCTGGGGCTGGACACAAGAATGTCCCAAATCATGCAGAAGGGGAAGGTGTAACCGGAGGCTAGAGCTGCCAAGGAGCCAGTCATTCTAGAGGATTCTAAGGCATGTGGCTGGAGGTGAGACAAGGTTGCAGGGCTGGTGCGGAGAGGTGCAGAATAGAGATCAAACTGGACAGAATGTGAGTCCAAGCAAAGTAGTCTTTGTGCCATAGTACCCACGAGGGACCCCATCCTTCGAGTGACAGGGAGGCCTGTCATCACATTCACCCTGCAGACAGAATGTGAGGACTCAAACAAACAGCAGAAATAAAATTAGGGCTCAGGACTCAGATTGTTTGGTTGGTAGTCTCTTAACCACTTGGAGGCTGTTTCCTTCTCTATTTAATAATAACCACTTCTCTTTCACAGCAGATTTTTAAGTTGCTCTGAAATCATTCATGTGAACTTGTTTAGCAGTGGAGGAAGAAATTACTCCATTTCAAGTAGTAAAAATCCATACACCCTCCACTATAATCAAGCAACATATCATGTGCTTCCCTAATGTTCTTACAACAAAATTCCCCTCCTCCTCCATTCAAGCATTGGAAGAGAGTGTGATAAAGAAAGATAAGGGGTTGAGCTCTGGATGTGGAGATTTGAGGAGGGGGGTCAGGGCAGGAGACTGGAAGCCTCTCTTTCCAACTCTGTGTTCGGTGTCACCATGTTGGCAGCTTGGAATTTGCTATGGTGGGAGTATTTACACCATAGGAATAAGCAAATGCTGCAGACAAGGGCTTTGCTCCTATTCCTGCCCCAAGAACCAGTTGTGAAACATTTACCAGCACACCACTGCCATGAGGACCTTTGCAGGAGCAGGAGGGCAGTAGGCAGAGTGGTTCACACCATCCTGCTGGAGAAGCGTGAGCCCTTCACCATCTATCCTGGGCTGGAGTTACTCATTCAAAGTTCCATTGCTTTGAGGTAGTATCCCTGAGACTGAGAGGTGATCCTGAGGAATGTGCCTTCCCTCCCATGCTCCTGGCCTGTAGAAAGAGGGTACAGAGACCCATCTGCTACTTGGCCCTGCCTGCCAGCTGTGTTCACAAGCACCTCAGCTTACATCAGAGGCTCTCACCCCTGGAGATGCTAGGCTGGGTGCTCTAAGCCTGCAGGGTCCAGGGCAACACTTCAACTGTTTTGGCTTGTTTTCTGCTCCTAGTTTCTTTGACCAAGTCGCTGGATGATAAAAAGGAAGATAATGACTTCTATGTTGTCCGTCACCATCTCAGTCCTCAGGGCACCATGCCAATGAGACTCCTTGAAGACAGAGCTCTTTTCTATTTGAGAAAGTCATGTGAAGACAAGAGCCCCAGGCCAGGCTCACGCTTTGTAGCTGGCTTAAATGTCTGCGGAACGGACGAGAGGTACCAGGTGACGGTGCAAGCCAGGCTCTGGAGAAGTCACACCACCTTTCTAAGCAGCTGAATCTTATCCCAAGACACTGAGTTCATTGATACCCTCCCAGCCAGACACTGGACCAGAGTCCTTGAATAAGTTAGTCAGGAGTGTAGATGATAATGACCCGAGCAAGAGAGGTAGCTGACATTTTGCAGCCAATACACATAAAAGGGAATGAGATTTTGGAAACTTTCATAACTGGCAAGCTTGCTTTGACAGTCCGCTGGAGGAAGTGTTCCTGGTGTGGGGTTGGATGTGTGGAAAATTGGGGATTAATGTTCTGCAGCAGACTCCCAACAAGCACTTCACTCTTATGATTGTAGAAGACTGGGTATCAGCTGAGTGGAAAAGGAGCTTGCTCCTCTGAATGATGAACACTTAGGTAGTCATTCTTCATAATCTTCTAGGTAGTCTTGAAATGGCTGCATTTTTTCTATGTACACTTTAGTTTAAAGAGGCATCTGGGGTGGCCACATTGTCCTGGCTTGCAGGAGACTTTCCAACTAAAAATCCCACAAACTTTCTTAGTTCTTGCCAGAGAGGACAGTCAGCCACCCTACAGGCAGCGGTGGTAAAAGCTGTACTTTGATGTTCGATGTCTGTGCTGACTTGTTGATCACTTTGAGCAAATTACCTAGACTTTCTGAACTTTCCTTCTCAGAAAAATGGAGAAATTAATGCCAAATTCCCAAAGTGTTGTGTAGATACAGCAAGGCAGTGCATTGAAACACAGTCTAACATAGTATCTTGCATATAATAGATGTGCAATATGGTTTTCCTTACAACAAAATAGGTTCGCCATTATTTTGGATTTTTCTGTTTTAGCATTTTTTAAAGAAAGCCCTCAAAGCAAATAAGTGGGAGACTTACCCTGTGCAAAACCTTTGGCAATTTCTGCTTTAACTTCCTGCAGATAGTCTTCCTGGTGAAGCAGTGGGATCCTGAGGAAGACTGTGTCCAGAACTGGTGGCTTAACATTTGCCTGGCAACTTAGGCTAAGCAGAAATGTCTGTTTTTTTTTGTTGTTGTTGTTGGGGGAAGAGGGGACAGCCCTGGCCTCTCACCTTTGGTGTCAGATTCAGGTCACCTAGAAGTCAGCCTCTGTTCAATGCTGTTTGAAAGCCTCAGCTTTTAGTGGCCAGAAAGGCTGGGCCCAAGTAACCTGGCATCCAGGAAAGCAGGAGCTTCAACATGAAGGGAGGGAGCATGGCAAAGGAAACACTTTCCAAAGCTTGCTTTATAAAACTCAAATCCAGGGGAAAATATGCATGTTTAAAGGAACTCCTTCTTCCTCTCTTCTCACAGGCTGCATCTCTATCATGAACAAAAAGAAACATCTCTGGAAACTCTTAAGCAGCCTGTTATTTAGCTCAGGTTGGTTTTAAGGCCTTGTGAGTCAGACTGCAGGCTTCTGCCTCTTTAGAATGTAGGGATGAGCCTAAACAGATGGTGGTTTTGTTCCATGGGCCAAGAGCCTTGGAGTCATCCTTAACTCCTGTCTTCTCTCACATGTCCAGAATGTACTTCTCTCTACTTCCTTGGCTACCCTCTGGTCCAGCCTCATCATCTCTTTTCTAGATCCTTGGATGTAGTCTCCTACTTGGTCTTTCCCCTCCCACCCTACTATGATCTGTTCTCAACTTAGTAGCCAAAGTGATCTGTATATAATGGGCATCAGATCCCATCCTGCTCTGTTCCAAGTCTTGCAATCAGTCCCCATTTCACTGGAGTAAAAGTCGAAGTCTTTGCAATGCCTGATGTGTAGTTTTTCCCCAGCTTCTCATCACCTCCAGTCTCATTTCCTATGACCCCGCCTTGGCTCTCCCAACCCTAGCCACAATGACCACCTTGTTCCTTGAACCCCTGGCATACTTCTGCATTAGGGGCTGGCTCTAGCTGTTGCCCTACCCTGGCACTCGCTTCTGCTCACTAGCTCACTTCCTTTTAGGCTATACTCACATCTCACCTGTTAGATGAGGCCAACACTGACCATGATGGTCAATACTGTAACCTGCCCTCTCTGTTGCTCATACTCCCAGTCTACTACTCTGCTTGGCTGTCCCCACAGTTTGTACTAATGTAACATGTAATTCAGTTATCTATTAGGTTTATGTCATTACTTTCATTTCAGAAAAGATCGTATCAAATGTTGATCAAAGCACAGGGGAAAATTGCACCTCTACCATTCATTTGGGGTCTGATTTTTTTTTTTTTTTAGAGACAGAGTCTCACTTTGTCGCCCTCAGTAGAGTGCTATAGCATTACAGCTCACAGCAACCTCCAGCTCTTGGGCTTAGGCAATTCTTTTGCCTTAGCTCCCCAAATAGCTGGGACTATAGGCACCCGACACAACGCCTGGCTATTTTTTTTGTTGTTGCTGCAGTTTGGCCAGAGCTGAGTTTGAAACCCCACCCTCGGTATATGGGGCCACGGCACTACTCACTGAACCACAGGTGCTGCCCATTGAGGTCTAATTTGTGTAAGTTACTTAATCTCCCAGAGTCTCCATTTCCTCATCTGCAAAATGGTAATAGTAATAATTAAGTTTTTTCCCAAATATTACATAAGCACTAGCTCTGTGAAAGACATTGAGGATAGAGAGTTGAATATGAAAGGCACAGTCCTTATTGTTATGCTGTTATAAAGTGGACCAAATGCAAGAGCATATAGAACATGCCTGGTAGAAAACTTGGCATACATTTTATACTCATTAAATAGTTCCATTTCTGAAGATCTTGAATATGCCTTCTGTTAGTTCTCTCCCCTTTTAGTTCATACCATTCTTCTTCAGAGCTCAGAAGAATAAACTAGATTTGCACACACATGTCACTGAGCCATGGCAGGACTTTTGGAGAAGGGGGCTGGATGGGCTCCAAGAGGCTCCTATAAATATATGCAAATTATAATATACCCCTTTTACTTAGGTAGAGACAACATCTATAACTTTTATCAGAATCTCAAATGATGTCCTGGATCCATTAAAGTTTAAAACCTTTCTAAAACCGCATGACTGGTGTGCTATTCTGGGCTTCTCTAAACAAAGATTTGAAATGGAAAACTCTGAAGTGATGGCTAATTCCAGGGAGGAAGATGGCTTTTGTCTAGTACTGGTGTTGAGTCCCCTGCCTGCCAGGTAGTGAGAAGGAAGATTGTGCACGCCAAGGTTATTACCCTCTGAGTCCCTGGAACCCTGGAATTTAGATGCCTGCTTCCGCTCAGATGAAGCCATCCTGTGATGGCGGGAATGACAGCATAAGAAGTGTAAGCACAGGTGTTAGGACCGTTTTATTAATACAAGGTGAGACAGATGACAGAGGGCAGAGACCCTCAGGCACTCAGGATAATTCTGTGCTCTGATTTGGGAAGCCTGTGAAAAAGTACTGTCCCAAAGGCAGACAAATGCAGTGGTATTGTTTTTACTATTATTATTATTTATGTTATTAACAAGAAAGCTGCTGGCTCACTTAGCTCCATAATTCCAGTTTTTCTTCGTCTTCATTTTCACATATCATTCCAGAAAAATGTTTTGTTTTTATTTTTTGCACCTTTTTGCAATATGCAAGAGGTGAATACTAGATGAAAGGAACAGGAGTTTAAAAGGTAAGAATATGGTACCAAGAAACTATTTTTATCCTGCTTAATAAAGCACACAAGAAAAATTTTCCTGTGATTTCTTAACTCTTCTTCGAGAAGAAAAAATGCTGTCAAGGCAAGAGTGAGAAAATGGGTTGTGGGGGTACAGGAAGTTCCTGGGGGGCCTGATCTGCAGGGTTTCGTATCTGAGGCTCTTGGCACACGTTGTTTTGCATCCTTGATGTTTTCTATTTGTCACTGGAAACCCTTGGAAAGAGTAAGTTGCCTCCCTGTGCAAGCTGTGCAGTACACACCCCTGAGGTCTTCAGAACCAGTTGGCTGTGCTGTGGTGTTCTGAGACTGAAGGTCCATTTGTAGACTCTTGAATGAATGATTAAAACCATTGCTATGAGGAGAACTGCAGGCTGCTGCCTATTTCAGCATTGCCACTGAATTTTAGCCTTGGGCTAGTGGTTTCTTCTCTATTTTGTGTTTTCATTCTTGTTAGTAAAGTTGTTTAAAAGTGGCCTAAAGAGGCCAGTAATTGCAAAGTCATAGTGCTATTGTCAGAGGGTCTTGAGTCAGAGGGCTGTTTGTTGACCAGATACTGGGGCTAGCCTCTCAACTCACACCAAAAATACCTACCTCTGAGAGGCACCAGGGTTCGGCAGGCCACTTTGGTTCAAATGCACTTTTGCCACTTACTATAGGCAGTCCTCGAGTTACAACCATCTGACTTACACAACTCACACTTACTAATGGAGGCAATTATAATAAATCCCTAAGTTACAAACATCTGACTGATGCATGACTCACACTTATGAACGGAGGCTATTGCACGTAATATGTAAATGTACCTGTTCCAACTTACTAACAAGTATTCAACTTACGAACAAACCTATAGGACCTACCTTGTTCATGACCCAGGGACTACCTGTATATGACATTGGTTGAATTAAAGTTTCAGTGTGAAGATTTTATAGGATATCGTGCTTGTACAGAAAGGTAGCACATACAATGCACATACAATAAATACTAACTATTCCTATTATTACTGTACTACTATTACTATTAGTGTCTGCAGCAGTATTTATGTTTGGAGAAAGGAAAGACTTTGGAATATGCCCTCTGGATACCATCTAGAGTTAACCCTGCCCTTCCAGTAATAGTGACAGGCTCTGTTCACACGTGGCCTGTCACACACAGCCTTTGAGAACTGTATTTTGACAGCCGCTCAATTACCCAGATAGCTGAAAAATGTGTCAGTTGGAGCCCAATGCATTATTGATGTTGGCTGTTTTCTATCAGCTGCATTGCAAGATTCTTGTCTGCTGAGAAAAGGAAGGGTTATTTTCTCTATCTTGTGTCTCTTGGATGCAAGCCAGAGTATAGTCCTCCTCCAAATGTAACTTCCCTTTAAAGGTGAAAAGCATGAGTCACATCTGGTCATTCCCGTGGGTTATTTCCTTTCAGACTCTCCCCGGTACTGCTTTCTGCACCATTTCACAACTGATTAAAGACAGGCCAGTGTGCTCTGATGGAGTGAGGTCAGAGCTGGTGGTGAAGAGAGGGATTTTCCTCTGCTTTGCAAATACCTGTGACGTCACAGAGCCTCTGGAGCACTATCAAATGGAACCGCCGACAGCCAAGCACCATCTGCCGGGATATTGATTTGGCGCCATGGTTAGCAGCTGCTGGGACAACTGGGACTTCCTTGCTGCTGCAAGCTCTGGCCACCTTGGACCACCAGGCAGAGTAGAAAAGCCTGGCCCTAAATGTTTGCAAATGCCAAACAAGGTGGGCTCAGTCTGTAGGTAGGATCTGTGTTTCATGAACATGAAATGGTGGGGCGTGAAGCTACTGCCAAGATGCCTGGAATCATGCATTCACTTGTACTTTTGAAGAGCAAACTCTGATAAGCTCTTAAATGTAAATAATTGGTAAGAATTTATTTAATTGGTATTTTAGAGAGAGGGAGAGAGAAAGAAGAAAGAAAGTCCAACCCACTACATTTTCTCTCTTTCCCTCTCTCTCTCTCTTTTTTTTTAGAGATAGTCTCACTTTATTGCTCTCCGTAGAGAGCTGTGGAGTCACAGCTCACAGCAACCTCCAACTCCTGGGCTTAGGCGATTCTTTCGCCTCAACCTCCTGAGCAGCTGAGACTACAGGCGCCCGCAACAACACCCGGCTATTTTTTGTTGTTGTTCTTGCAGTTTGGCCAGGGCCAGGTTTGAACCCGTCACCCTCAGTATATGGGGCTGGTGTCCTACCCACCGAGCCACAGGCGCTGTCCCAATCACTACGTTTCTGTTTGTCTTGAAATATTCTGCAGCTTTTTCAGGAGTGATTTTCTTTCCTTCCTTTTTTTGTTTATGTTGTTTAAATGGTTCATGATGATTCATTTGTGGTTCCCAGGGCTAGATAGTAATGGAGAAGGGTAGACTACCACTGAAATGGGATTCAAATTTATAGTCAAATTGAGTGATGCAGGTCTTCCTGCCAATATTCTGACATAAACACGTTTTTATTTTGAGAATGTTGTTTCTAAAAGCCACAGTTATTAAATAAAGCCCCTGATGTCACCAATAGTAAATGACCAGGCCTCTGTCAATAAATCCTTGACTAGGTTTGACTTTGCTGTGGAAGGCAGAGGGGTTTTGAAAAGGTCACGTGTTAACATTTCCACTCTTGCCAGCTCATTCCAGCACCTGGTGTGAGACAGATGAATCCAGCAATAAATGAATAGAAAGAGTGGTCACAAGTCCTGGGCAACAGCAGCATCCTTAGGAATTGTGTGGAATTGATTGGCAAAATGGTTGCTGATGGGTTGAATCATATATAGGACAGGTATATAGGGAATATGTAATTATCAGTAGGAATCTGCAGGGCAAATGAGTTTGATTTTGATATGGGATGCAGAGGTTACTTCTGCCATGTTATATGGATGAGTGAGGCTGAAACCAAGTCTCACAAAAGCTCTTTGTGCCTGGGTGGGAGAGGGGCAGTATTATATGAAATCTTTCCTATTTAGAGACTCATTGATTCAGAAGGCTCTGTTTGGTTTGCCCATAGTGAAAGCAGAATGATTCCTAACAGGGTCTTAATTGACTTGATTGGAGCTGTTTTCAGGGACTAGCACACTTTCCTTCCAAAGTTTTGGTTAGAATTCTCAAGCGCTTCCTAAATCTCATTGAAGAGAATAATTTCCATGTTCATTTACATTTAGTCAAAGCAGTGAGGAAGGCACAAAGCTCTATATCCACCTGGTTCCATGGTGGTACTGGAAGCCTGCAAGCAAGTCTGAGAGTCTTTTACTGAGATTCGTTTTACATGCGAATTACTTTTAAATTGTGCCCATAACTTTCCATTCTTGCCCATGAATCAAGTCCCACTCCCTGCTTATAGATGCCTGTTTATGTCTCAGGAGTAGAAATATACACGTATCAACTTCTGAAGGGTGTGTGAGGGATTATGAGCTGAATCAAGGGCCTTCAGGGTCTCTTTTTGTTAGCAAGTATCTGTTAAAAGCATGTGGGTGGAAGGCATTCATAGAGGTTATTCTTTTATTCTCCTGGGTCTGAAAATTATTCCACTTCTAAGAATCACAGGGTCTGGAATGGACCATTTAGATGTCCTCAAGGACAATTTTGAAAATACTGCCATGAGTAGTTACTCTCGCTCATTCCCCTTGTGTGCTGAAACACACAAAAAGTAACATTTCACTTATCTACAAGGTGCAGGGCACAATAATTTTCTGCCAGATAATTGGAAAGTATAGCTGCCAGATTATTGAAAATTAACCCATTAGGCACTGAAAGGTAACTGATGGCAGTGTTTATTGCCTTTTCTTGAATAACCCCACATCTACAGGTCTAGTTGAAGATTTATTTCCATGTTTAAGTTTTGCTTTTTGAGTATAATATGCATGCCAAGAACACTCACCTTGGACCATAAATGAAGCAAATTTCACAGTCCTTCTCTGAGAAGCCCAGTCAGTCATTAATCAGCTGGTCTGCTGTACATTATGGGGGGACAGTGATGGACAACACATTGGCAATCTTTGCCTTCCCAGAAAGAGTGCAGTGAAGGGGATCCTTAAAACTGCCCTCAAGGCTCCCCTCTGGTCCCACCCACCTACCTCTTGACCTTATCCCAGGCCGTGCTGCCCATTGACACATTACCCCAACCACAGCTTATCTTTTTCCAAGTCCTTGAGCTTCTCAAACTCCTCCCTGCCTCAGAATCTCTGCATGTGTTTTTCCCTCTTATCAGAAATGTCTTCCTCCTACTTTTCCCTGTTACCTGGCTGTCTCCTTCTCTTTCCAGCCTTGGTTCAAATGTCACCTACTCATGGAGGCCATCTATGACCACCTGGCTAGATTAAAGATGGCTACCAAAATCTTTGTCACTTCCATCCCTCCACCCCCGTCAAGAGGTGGGGTTTAGGGCAGTGCCTGTGGCTCAGTGAATAGGGAGCCAGCCCCATATACCTGGTGGCAGATTTGAACCCGGCCCCGGCCAAACTGCAACAAAAAATAGCTGGGTGTTGTGGTGGGCACCTGTAGTCCCAGCTACTTGAGAGGCTGAGGCAAGAGAATTGCCTAAGCCCAAGAGCTGGAGGTTGCTGTGACCTGCCCTCTACCAAGGGCTACAAAGTGAAACTCTGTCTCTTAAAAAAAAAAAAAAAAAAAAAAAAAAGAGGGATGGGGTTTATTTCATCTGCTGTTGAATCAGGGCTAGCACCCCCGTGGTTGCTTTAATCAACCAAATGCAGCAGAAGCGATGTTGTGCCAGCTCTGAATCTTACTCTTGCCTTCAAGAGGCCCAGCAGCTTCTGCCTCCTCCCTCTTGGAACACTTGCTTTTGCAATCTGGCTGCCACATAAAGAAGCCTAAACTAGCCACATGGTGAGACCATGTGGAGAGACCATGTGGAGAGAGACAGAGGTCCCTGCCTTCCAGCTGTTCCAGCCACGGTACCAGACATGTGAGTGAAACCATATTGGCAATTGTAGTCCGAGTTGCAATCTGACCACAGCTGCATCAGAGACCTCAAACAAGATCAACCGAAGAAAACCTGGTCAACCCACAGAATCTTGAGAGAGAAAAAAACGACTTTCTTAAAGCCATTAGATTTTGGTGTAGTTTGTTACACAGGAATAGATAGCTGAAATGCCACCCTATTTATAAACTAGCCCTGTCCCTATTGTTCTCTGTACTGCAGTCAGTATTTATTTGCTTTTTAGTACCTTTTGCCCTTTACAATGATGTATCTGTTGTCTTCTACTGTGTAGTATCTATCTCCCCAGTTAGATAGAAGATGCACGGTTTAGAGACTAGAATATTTTAATTGACTATTGCATGCATACTAGTGCATGGCACACAGTAGGCACTCAGAAAATGTTTGTTGAATGAATGAATGAATTTAAAGGTTCTAGCACTTGTGAGATCATTTCTTCTCAGGTGCAGAGATAAGAATTTGCAAATCTTCACCTTTGGTGGCCTTTCAGAAACAACTTAAAAAACTCTCTTTTGTCCTCTGCAAATCAGACTTTACTATCCATCTGCTACATACCTGCTCAACAAATTTGAGTGCTTCCTTTTGGCCAGAGTATACCACCCTTCAGCTTTAACATGGTTGTCCAGGCCCACCTCAGTCTGTCTATCCCACCCGTGTTCCACGAGTGGCCATTTCTTAACTCCCTTACACCCATCACATGCAGTTCTCTGCTCTTATTTGGGCTGCTGTGCACCTTTCCATTTTCCTGGAGCCTCCCTTCTCTAGTTCTACCCATTTCCCAGAGACCCCTTCGGGAAGCCTGTGTCAGTGGCCTTCTTAACATTTAGTGGGCCTTAACTGAGTAGACCATTGACTCAAATCCTCAGGTGGAAATGGAGTCCTTTTTTGAGCCCAGGAAAGGAAGTTTAGAGAAAATGGAGCAGTGGGCTGGGAGTCCAGGGACATAACTTCTAGTTCCATCTCTGCCTCCAACTTGCGTAGTTAGGTAACCTGATGACTGCTTGTTCTTGTCAGTAGAATTAGACTCTGGGTAAATGGCTTCTACAATCCCTTCTGGCGCTGAGGTTTTCCATATTCAAATCGGCTTTACAGTGATGGGAAGAACAACCCACTGATTTATGTACATTTGGGCTAAAATTTGGCTGACTGTAGCATCAGCAGTTTTACATGAATAAAAATTTCAATTTCATTAGTACAGCTGAATTAATTCTGCTGGGTTGGCAGTGTTTTCTAAGAGGCAGAGTGGCCAGGCGGTCAGGAGTCAGGAGGCCGGTGCTGTGCTGCTGCCCTGACAGCAGCTGCAGGAGAACAGGCCGGTCTGAGGGAAGCCTGAAGACCTTTTGGACCTCAGCAACCTCATTTCTAAACCGGGGATAATAATAACAATGATGTGTTTCATTCACTTTAGGATTGCTTTGAGGGGCTAGTGTGTATTGCATGGCTATGATTTGATAGGTCATTATCAAAAAGTTATTAAAATAAAATTATCAATGTAACTATTTATCCAAATAATACAGTCTCTTTATATTTACCTTGGGGACTTTGCCCACCCCACGCCTCATGTATAGTGTTCCGATTTCCTTCATTTCATGTCCTGGTGGGTGGATGAGATGAGAGAGGAACAACTATGAGGCTTCCAATGTTCAAGACACTGGTCATGCATTGTTTCTTTAATTCCATATAACAATCATCTCTAAGGGATTATTAGTTGGGAGTAACACAAATCTGACTAAAATTCATTTGAGTGTGAAAAATTGGAGGGATATTTATACCACTGGGTATTTGGGTATAAATGGGTATCAATGGGTAGTTGGCTTCAGGTATAGCAGGATCAAGGAGTTCAAATGATCCTTTTAAATTTTTCTTTGGCCGTCTAGTTTTTCTCCCTGCTTTTCTTTGTGTTGATGTCATTTGTCTGTTATATTCTGTCTATGTGATAGAAAAGATAAGCCTAGGGGCAAGATTACTTCAATCCTCATAGCTCATTTTCACAAAGAAAAGAGAAATAGACCATCATCTCTTTTTCTCCTAGTGGCCCACATGAATGCTCATGACTATTCCGTGAATGCACCTGAACATCTGCTTAGTCAGGTGTTCAGAGGTATGGCTGACTATGCCGTGAATGCACCTGAACATCTGCTTAGTCAGGTGTTCAGAGGTATGGCGTACTTGACTCTGTCTGGCCAACCTAGGTTGTGTTTATCACAGTCAAATCTAGTCTAGGGGGTCAGACTCAGGTTTTCCTATAGTTTCGCTTGGGGGTGGGCAATGAAAAGCTTGGTTAACTTAGGCCAGGTTATGGGTTTCAAATCAGGGTATGTGAGCATTGGAAAAGGATTGAGAGATTATTGAGCCCAACCCAGCCATGGCCAGAGAAGATAAGGGTCTTGTCCTTGTCCTGGGTGTCATAGTGAGGCAGTACCACTCTGGGTCCATTTCTTTGCCAGTGCCATCTCCATTGGAATAATTGCATGAGCTTTTGTCAGAGCTTCTCCTGAAGGATCCTGCCAGAGAGAAGGGCAAAAATTTTGGGTCATATGCAGGCTACATTGGGCCACGCCTGAGCTGGGACACTATTTTGTCTTTTCTTCCATCTTCTTTTCTTCCCCATTTCTCTGGGCATGTAGTTGAGAGGCCAGCTGCTCAGAGCCCCATTTCAGATGGGGGAGCAGAATGCGAGTTCTTCTGGGCCCAGTCAGTTCTTTGCCTCTTCTATCATCTCTTTTTTTCCTCTAAAAGGTGGTTCCTGGGATACACTCTGTCCCAAATCACAGAATGATACAGAGAAGATGTCAGAGGGAAGAGTAGGTGTCACAAAAAGGCCTCTTTTTTACCAGGGAAGCCAGAAGGAGAGAACAGCCTTTGTTGACAGTATATCATGGGGCCAGCTCACATCTGGTGTGGGCGGGAAGGAGGGGCCGCTGTGCCTGGTGCTGTTACTTCCGACGTCCCAAATGTGTCTCCAGAATTTCCCCCTCAACAGACTCTCTCAATGATGCCACTGCCAAGTTGTGAAAAATGGATCAAGGGCACAGGCTAGCTTTGTGGAGGTCAAAGCAAATAGATATACTCTCATTGCTGAAAGACCAATACGTGCTCATGGGTGACAGTGCTTTGCTTTTTCTGATTCTGTCTATTTGTCCTACTCTTCCTTCTCTGTGAACTGAGGAGCTTGTTTGTGGTTGGTAGCTGGATTTCTCTTATGGATCCCTGGTTATCATTTGCCCCATGGTGGCTGTGTGCTCCTGGGGCAAGGTCCTGGAGGGCTGGCCTCAGTGCACAGTGCACAAAGGACAGCAGGCACCTCCTCAGGTGACTGTGCCAGCCCCTGCTCAGCACTGCCCATGGCTCCCTAACATCTGTAGTACAGAGCCCAAGCTTCTTCTATGACAACAAGGGTCTGTCTGACCTTCCAGCATTTTCTCTTGCTGTTCCTAGTCACGTTTATAGTCAAACCACATAAAACTGTTTGTGGATGACAGAATGCTCTACCTGTTCTCCTGTTTCTCTGCCTATTTGCAAGCAGGGTCCTCTTTCTCACCTGCCTCCCCCCATCTTCCACACAAACACCTGCTACTTTATGTGCCTTTAAGATCCAATTCAAATGTCACCTGTACTATGTAGCCTTCCTAAGTTCCCCCACAGCATTAATGACCCCTTCATTTGTGCTCCTACAGTCCTGCCCTCTTTATTACTTACCTTCTACATGTCTTTTTTTTTTTTTATTACATCATATCTGTGTACATTAATGCAATTGTGGGGTACAACATGCTGGTTTTATATACAATTTGAAATATTTTCATCAATCTGGTTAACATAGCCTTCATGGCATTTTCTTAGTTATTGTGTTAAGACATTTATATTCTACTTTTAGTCAGTTTCACCTGTACCCTTCTGAGATGCACCATAGGTGTGGCCCTGCCAATTACCTTCCACCTATCCTCCCCCTTCCCTTCTCCTCCCTTTTCCCTTTCCCTTTTCCCCATATTCTTGTGCTATAATTGGGTTATAGTTTTCATATGAAAGCTATAAATTAGTTTCACAGTAGGGCTGAGTACATTGGATACTTTTTCTTCCATTCTTGAGATACTTTGCTAAGAAGAATATGTTCCAGCTCCATCCGTGTAAGCATGAAAGAGGTAAAGTCTCCATCTTTCTTTAAGGCTACAAAATATTCCTTGGTGTACATATACCACAATTTATTAATCCATTCGAAGGTCGATGGGCACTTGGGCTTCTTCCATGACTTAGAAATTATAAATTGGGCTGCAATAAACATTCTGGTACAAATATCTTTGTTTTAATGGGATTTTTGGTCTTCTGGATATATACCTAGTAGAGGAATTGTGGGAGCGAATGACAGGTCTATTTTTACATCTCTAAGTATTCTCCAAACATCTTTCCAAAAGGAACATATTAGTTTGCATTCCCACTAGAAGTATATAAGTGTTCCCTTCTCTCCACATCCATGCCAACATCTCTGCTTTGGGGATTTTGTGATGTGGACTAATCTTACTGGAGTTAGATAATATCTCGAAGTAGTTTTGATTTGCATTTCTCTGATGATTAAGGATGATGAGCATTTTTTCATGTGTCTGTAGGTCATGCGCCTATCTTCTTTAGAGAAGTCTCTGTTCAAGTCCTTTGCCCATCCTGAGATGGGATCACTTGTTCTTTTCTTGCTAACACGTTTGAGTTCTCTGTGGATTCTGGTTATTAAACCTTTGTCGGAGACATAACCTGCAAATATCTTCTCCCATTCTGAGGGTTATCTGCTTGCTACATGTCTTTTTTTGTGTCTTCATTGGGTGGTTTAGCAAAAGACAAAGAACATGAGCTTGGCTTTCTGGTTGATTTGAAATCTGCTCTGCTATTTACTAGTTGCATGTCTTTGCAGAGGTTATCTGACCTTTGGGAACCCCTTCTGTCTTTACTTATAAATGGACATGATGAAACTATGCTGAATTGTTTTGCTGAGAATTAAATGAGCTAATCTGTGATATACTCAGCATGGTGCTGGGCATTTAGTAGTTCTCAGTAACTGATAGGGTGGTGGTTGTAGTTATTGTAGTTATTGTGATTATTATTGAAACATAAAATCTGAGGGATGAAAGGGACCCAAGGAATCATTCTTATGCCTACAAAGCCTGTTCTCTATTCACTTGTCAGATAGTTATCTAGCTTTTTCTTGAACTCTGCTTAGGACAAAGAGCTCACTTTCTTTCTAATCTTTTATGATACATAATTACGATGGTGCGGAAGTTTACTAGTACTTAGGCTGTTAGTATATGTATATTTGGGGGACTATTTTAAATTGTTGCTTCTCTGTGTGTTTGTGTGTGCATATATTTTTATGCATATATGCATGTCTATATATATAAGTGGTGTTTGACCATAATAGATGTCCTAAAGAGTCTTACTTTAAAAACTGGATTAGATACGCACAATGGAAATTAACCTCCAAAGCAAAGTTGTGAATGGCTTTGTTGTTGCTTAGACCTTTTTTTCTGGGCCGATTTGCATCTGTTGCTTGCTTGCATTGGAGCATAATGCCGGTAGAAATTGTGGCTTGTGGTGTTGCTACAGCTATTAAGCATACTCTGTCCTGTGATAAAGTGGGAACAAAATCTGAGCAATAACATAGTACATCTATAAATAGTAATATTTTTTTGACAGAGAGAAGATGAACTTATTTTTTTAATATGGGTAAGGAGAAAGAACTCAAGTTATTTTGTGGTATTTTGGTGTTAGTATTCTTGCCTGTAAAGTGGGAGCATGGGTCACTCAGAGATGGGTAAGGAAGCACAGGTCGTTCTCTCAGTACCTGAGAACTAACTATACCCTTTCCCATTCTTCCAGAGCAGCTTTATCGTTAGTTTCTGAAGCTGAGGTATGCCTTGGTTGCTTATGAGATGTTATTTAAAATAAAATATTCTGTTGCTTAAAAACTTGAAAACTTGTGCACTAGATTATTTTTCAGGCCCATTCCTGCTCCAAAAACTATTACAGCTCTAAAATAAAGCAAAATTATATTTTTAGCAACTTTCTGATACATGTTTAGTTTTCAAAAGTTTTCTAAAATGAAATAGGATTTAGCTTCAGAAACTTTTAAAAGTAATTTTTATGTCTTTTCTCTTTGATTTGCTTAACTGTAATGAAAGGCTGTCCCTTTCCTTTTTTTTTCTAAAATTTGTTTTTCTCTCACTTAATCTAAATACCACAAACACAAGAAAAAGTCATAGGCCGGTGTGGGGCAGGAAGATAAGTATCATCCTTTATCACTCTTTTGTATCTTTTTCATCCCAGGCAGTCCTTAGAGAAACTATGACGTAGTTAAAGTATGAATTCAGCACTGTTCTCTTTTTAGTAATTCCTTTTCCTCTCTCCTGATGATATGAAAGAATTATAAAGGTGAAGTGAGCATCCTAAATCATTTTGCTGAAATTCTTCACTTTATAGGTGTGAGGAATGGGACACTGTGACAGGGACACATCTGCATAGGAAAAGGTAATAAAACATAATGTGACCTCTGGACTCCTTTAGTCTAGAAAACCTGGTGCTTCAGTTTTCTTATTGTAAAATGGGGGTGATAATAATATCTGCCTCATGGGGTTGTTTAGATATAGAAATATCCCATTTGGGAACCCTGCTCTTGCCTTTCATTCTCAAAACAAACTGTTAAAATCATTTCGTCTATGGCAATCCGTACCCCCAGGTCACTGTTTCTCTGCTGGGTGATTGGGAGAAGTAATTGGTTTGATTCAGCTAGATGAACTCCATGTTAATATTACATATATGGGGTGCTTAAGGTTATCTTTTCCTGGTAATAATGTCTTACCTCAGTGAAGTGCCTCCAGAAAACCTTTAGGCACTGACTTTTAGTGGGGTGACCTCAGATTGTGCTACAGATGTGTGGGCAGGTAATTTTTCATCAAATAATTCTGTCATCTCATCTGGAGGCACCAGGTTCTTTCTCTGCTAGAATGTGTAGGGCCAGCCACGACATCCCTAACATTCTCACTTCTAATTTGTAGAAAGTGAATGCCAGTTATCCAAGAGGTGAGGATTGGGATTTGGACATTATCATTGTCAAGGTCACATGAATGGAACTTTTACTTGAACAGTAAAGAAAAACTAGTCCTTACTTTTATGTTACTTTTGAGAAGCAGGCAATTACCTGACAGATAGAAAAAAAAAATTCTGGAAGTGTGACTAGAAGAAATGTTACCTGTCATTGAAGAAATAGGTTGTACAGGGCACGTTGTACTCTGATTGTCAGGAACCCTGAGGCCCAGGTTTGACATGGCCCCTGGGTGGTGGCTTCACCTGGAAGGGAGTTTGACAACTAGTTCTGTGATGTCAAGGCTGTGATCAACTTGAGCATGGCTGCGGAGCCCCCCCAAACTCCCACCCCGTCTTAATCTCTCCTCTCTCCACTCCCAATCCCCCAACTGAATACCTGGTCTCATTCTTACAGAGCATTCTACTTTACTGACATTGTGAATGACCTAGGAGAACCTTGACGGTGAGTTGCAGCTTCGTGGAGCTGGAAGTCTTTTCCAGCAGCAACAGCCCCACGGCCAGACCCCAACAGGACCTCTTGAGGAGTGTGTGGCATTAATCTGCAGAAACCCACCCCAGTGTTGTTACATTTTCTTCTCCTTCCTGCCCAGAAGTGTGGGGGAGAGAAACTTCTATTAGCAAAAACAAAACACTTCCTCCCCCCCAAAAAAACACCCCAACAAACAAACAATAACAACAACAAAAATCCCCAAACCAGTCAGGACTTTCTGAGTGTGCTGTGTGGTTACTTTGGTCCCCATCAATTGCTTCATTATTTCGAGATGGACCCGGCTCTCCGGCGGCGGTGTAAGTGAGAGCAGCCGAGGGAAGCTCCAGGCAGATCCGCGGCTGCTGTGAGCCGCGCCACCCTCCGGGGGACGCGCGCTGCCTTCCCTCGCACCCGCGCGCACCGGGCTCTTTACGCCCAGCGGGATTCGGGGCCCGCGGTGGCCGCCGCTGCCCAGCGGGGGCGGCCCCACCCGGGCCGTGAGTGTGCCCTGCAGACGGCGGGGCCCCGCGCCTCTCCTTCCGCGCCCGCGGTGTCAGCCCAGACGCCAGCCCCGGCGCGCTGACAGACGACTTTTCTCACTTGTCAATTTTCTCGCTTGTCAGCAGAGCTGCTGGTAAGTGAGAGAAAACAGAGAAGCGGTGGCGGTGGCGGGGCAGGAGGGCGCGGGGCGGGGCTCGGGGACTCGGCCGGCCTCGGCTCGGACCACCCCGCCCGCTTCTCTCCGGTCCCCACTTTCTTCCTCCTCCTCCTTCCTCACCTCCCCACCCAGTCTTCCCTTTCTCCTCCAAACCCTTCAGCTGCCGCGCTAACAGCTTCTGGGCTTTGTGTAGAGGGCGGAAAAAAGAATTACGAATAGACCCGAGGTGCTTTTCCTTGCAGCCGAAGCACGGTCCCTATTACTGTCCCTGGGCTCTGGCCCTGGACCATGGCTGGTTCCCGCAGCTGCCTCCGGGACGCACCTGGGGCCGCTGTCGCCGGCGATCGGCGCTTGCTCTGAATCTGAGCCTGGGGGGCGCCAGGGGGGGAGCGCGCGCAGAAAGTGACAGGCACACGCGCCGGCTGGGGATTGCTGGCCCAGCCGGCGAGGAGGCGGGAAGGGGACAGCCCAAACTCTCTCAGCTTCAGCCCCAGCGATAACCTGCAGCTATGGAGTCCCCGACCAAGGAGATAGAAGAATTTGAGAACAACTCTCTGAAATACCTGCAACCGGAACAGATCGAGAAAATCTGGCTTCGGCTTCGAGGGCTGTAAGTAAACCTGTTTACTTCTCTCATCCCCTTACCCGCTCCCATCCCTGTTTTGCTACACAGCCGCAGTCACCGCTGCTCACTCTGGCCCTTTTAATACAGCCCTAGAAGTTCCACAACTGCTGCTCTGTTCATTACAGTCACTGCTACCTTCCTTCCAACACGGAGAGGTTGTCTTTCTGTCTTGCTATCCCAAGCCATGTGTTCTTTGGGAAAGAGGTGTCCTTAGATGAGCTGTAGCACAATATTCAAGAAGATGTTTCAGTTCCTTTTTGCCCAGAGAGAAAAGTTTGGAGACCCAGTGAGGGTTAATTAAAACAAGGATTTTTCTCTCCGTGAACTGCGTGTAAGTACTTGAGCAGGTGGTCCAACTCACCATGACTTCAAGTTCAACAAGCATCTGACAGTTACAATCTCTCCTCCCTCTCCTAAACCTAGTTGAGCTCCTGATATTTTCTTAGCATACTTCATAGTGAAAAAATGCTTGCTAGAAGGAAGGGCTTATTGTGGAGGAAGTGGGGGTCAGAAGCAGTATCGGAATTTCCTAGCAATATTGGACCAGCGAAACGAGGCATTTGCTGTTAATAGAGTGGCTGGAATTCTGGTTGGAGGGATGGGCAGAGATCTCTCAATGTCATTCGTTTCATTGAGTTCAGTCTGATTTGGGGTACTGAGGAGAGTTGACCTGAAAATATGTGGTATTTTCTGTGAAAAGATTTCTTAAATGATGAGCTGCTGGTTACCCTAGTCAGAAAGCTGGAGTGAGCGTTTTATGTGTACAGTCTGCTGCTGAATGGACTAGGCAGGTCCCAAAGACACCTTCTCTGAAATAGCAGATACTCATCTCATCAGATATTTGGTATCAGATAGTTAGTGTCATTTAAAAACCTAGTTTGTCACCAAGCATATTGTCTAGACATTCTGTTTCTACCAAGGGCACTGATGGAAAAATCAGCTCCTTGCCAGTGTGTTATGTTTATTTTGTTGCTGTTATTGTTTTTGAATGCACAGACACACAAACAAAAAGACAAAACAAATCAAAAAGGCATTGATCTAAGTTAGCTTGATATTCAGAATTTCTAAGGTGGCATATGTTTCCTTGAGAAGTCCCTATTTAAAGGTGCAGTTTTATAAAAGCTATCCCCTTGGTAATCCAAGTGAGCTTCATTGCCATTGATCTAAATGGGAAACTATTTCATATTTGACTAATTTAATATTTGACTTGTCTGGCCACTGCCAGTAGAGGCTATAAACTTATTTGGAAGTCTCGTCTTTGGTTGGCAGGCTGTCCTTCAGATGTTTATAGTAAGCTTGTGTTATATATAACGGACTTTACCTCTCACTATATTGTGCTGCACACAGAAAGTTCGTTGTGTCCACGAAGTCTCAGTCTGAGGTGTACAATGAGAAAGTGTTGTCAAGCTCATTTCCTTGCCATCCTGACTACGGGGACTCATATGCACACACCCACGAACTGCGTCTCTTATGCTGTTTTTCAATTCAAACTGACTCCACACAGCCACTTAGGCTAGAGACGAGTGTTTGGCTAAATCGAAAGCGGGGAACTTGTGCAGAAAAGCATTTAGCACTTACAACACTCTGTCTTGTTGCTGTCTCAGTTTCATATCTGTTAGCCTTCTCTTCCCAAGGTGCTGAGGTGTGATACAGCCATATTTTTGTGTTCTAGTCTCTTGTATTTACCCAGAACCTGGTGCCTTTGAATATGAAAAGTGATTCTTTTCCAAATGTGTGTTTTTGGATTCCTCTGTCCTTCCTAGAGAAACACCATGCCTACTAGCAATCCCAAGAGATAGTTAGTCTCACTTTCTAGTTCAAAAAGAATGTATTATTATTCGTTATAATTATATTATTATTTTTACCACCCTTATGATTCTTGTTATCACTTTTCTTTTTTTTTGTTAACATAACAGCAGTGCTAGAATAACTTGCTAGAGACTCTGGAAACCAAAGCGCATTTATACAACTTGGAATAACACTTTTTGCAGTCCACAAAATAGAAAGCCTTAGGAGATGGAAGGTTGTGTGTATATTTGTCCACACAACAGATTGCTGGTAAAAGAAAGGCAGCTGCTCTTTCAACATTTTAGAAAGCCTCAATAGCTGTAATTGGATTTTCATATTAATGTATTACCACAACACTTTTATAAAAGGGACTTATAAGTGACCACAGATGGCTAGGAATTCAGTTCAGCATGTCTGAGAGCCATCTAAGTTCAGGATGTGATCATCTCATATCTGGATTATTCTACGGTGTCTCCTCTCTTTCTTGTCAGTATCTCCCCTCTTTAATTTCTTGTTGAAACTTTGGCCTCCTCCATTAGAATGTAAGTTCCATGAGGAAAGATATTTGTGTGTCTTTGCTGCATCTTCAGTGCCTAGAGTAGGATTTGGCACATAGTAGATGCTTAGTCAATAGGTGAAAAAGGAAGCATAGAAACCCAAATGTGAACTTTTTCATACTCAATTTGAAGATAAATATATATTTGAGTCAGCTCATGTCCATGAGACCAATCAGCACAATATGCCAGAAGCTAGTTGTGAGGTTTCATTAGCATCATTACCCAGGTTGGGTCACAGGGAATCTAACCCGGGCAAGAAACGGCAAAGCCGTGTCCCAGGCCGAATGCCACTGTTCTGATTACCTGGGTTCTCTCTTTTCCTTCCTTATATTTCCTCTTTTCTGTGCTGGTGAGAAGTGATATTCCCCAGCAGCAAGAAGATTTCTGTAGTTATCACCTGCAGAGAATTGACAGGGCAGGATACAGCAGGGAACAATCCTACCCATGCCCTGCCTTGCTTATTTTCCCCCAGCACTTATCACCATCTGAATAACATATGGTTAATTTGTTATGTTTAACATAACAAATATAAGCCCCACAAGGATAGGGTTTTTTGGTTTTGCTTTAGTCACTGGTTTACCCCAGTACCAACATTACACATGTTATCTGGTATATAGTAAGTAATCAACATTACATACATATATCAACATTACTATATACCATACGATCTGGTATATAGTAAGTTTCACATATTTCTATAGGAAAGAATTAGGAGGATCTCTTAATCTAGCATTATAGCATCATCAACTTACTAATAGTGCATCGAATATTGGAAATGTGAGCTTTCACTGCTATCTATCCCAGCTGAGATTATAAAAATCTGTATGCCTAGGCATTTACTGTGATGATGACTCCCGTGTCAGTGAGCGAGGTTATCTCAGTGGTGTCGCACTGCTCAGCCTCCCTCTGTGGTCCTGCTCCTCTTATACACATGCTCACATTTCTCTGTCATACCTGCTTCTGCAGGAAGAGGTGGACTTATTGAGTCCCTCCAGATCACTTTTTTTGTTGGGGAATCCTCTTATCAGGGAACTATGACTACAGGTGTTCTTTATGCCCCTAATGATATGCAGAAGCCTCATAGACTTCTTGGATTTGAGCAATTGGGTCATGACTTGTCCCTTGAATCCTGACCAAGAGCTTTTCTTTCGCCAGCCTGCCATGTGATGACAAAAAGGTGTTTTTATGCTATATTTTTTAAAAATTGAGAGTGAGATAATAGATTTCACTTATTCCTTGGCATTTATTGTCAGAATTATAATTAAGCTTCATGTCCAACTATGAAGTAGTCAGTATAATAAATTTTAATGCTTACATAATACTCTATGAAGATTATAATGCTTTTTACATTATCTAAAGTAATATTATTAATATGAAGGCAGGTAAATGGCTATTAGGTTAATAGACTAAGAGGACTGTTGTTTTGTATATTTAGCAGACCTTACTTCCCACCTCATCCTCTGCATCCCCTTGTAAGGATGAGCTCACATCCTAGGACTGGCCCATCATAGAAAGGTCTTCTCCAAGAAGTGGGAAATGGGTTCAGTGACAACCATCATGAAATCCTAGAAGAAGAAAAAGCGTCACTCTCCCACAATACAGAAATGTCAATGAGGGACTCCAACATTCTCGTTTGGGTTCCATGCCATACTTGAGACCAACCTTTGTTGCTAGGATCATGAAATTCTATGATAGGAGACAGTGAGGCCAACACACAAGAGAAGCAGAGATGGGTGTGTGTAGATGTTTCTCTGATCTGTCACCTATCCCAGCAGTTAGGGTCTGTTTTTGCTTAGGGTGTTTGAATTTGGTTTCTCTGAAAGAGTCATAATTAATACCCCGCTGCTGTACTGAGAACTTAAGGGCCTCTTCCAGACTATATAGCAAAGATGGGGAGAAAAGCCACAAGCAAAGAAGCCTGGACATTTGGTTTTAAATTCTTTCTTAAGCCCTCTCACTCCATGTTTTCTTTCCATTCAGATGAATTTTTTAATGTGTAATTAGTGTTCAGGTAACAGGAGGTTACTCAATTAACATTTACCGAATGTATTATAAGCCAGTCACTTTGCTAAGCTCTAGGTATGCAAAAGTAGGTAAGCTACTTGCCTGACCTTCATTGGGGTGCAGGGTAGGGGGAGACACGGACTTGGGTAGTTGGAAGTGATGAATATCATTAAAGGGGGATTCAGGCAGAGCTACCTCTGCCTGCAAGGGCCAAAGAAAGTGTTACAGATCCAGAGCGAGCTATGTGTTTATTTTGGGTAGAGTCCTTCCCCAGAGTCACAGTGAAGAAACTTGGACAGATTCCTTTCATTGATGTCAGCTGTTTGCAAAGATGCAAAGAATCTTCTTGCAAAAATGAGAATAATACAAGAATTTATCTGGCTAGTCCAAAATAAACCAGTCCAGAATTCTGAGCTGTTTTTGTGCACTACTAGAAAAGCTGCTTATATGTACTAGGGATATAGTTTGAGTCTAAGTGAACTTTCTGTATGCTCACCTTTCATTGGTACTTCCCCATAGGAGAGGCTGTGTTCAGGTCTCTTTGCCATCATGCGACATGGAGGTATTGGGCGGGAATCTCCCAGGTCACCTCAGAAGTAGTTGGCCTCTGAATTGTTCTTAGTAGCAGGATTCTCCTACAAATCAATCCCCAAGAGCCTTAGTTACTTTCCTTAAAAGGTTACTGGGTGACATTCTTTTGAAGCTCACTTGGTCTAGTATTGAGGGATATATTGAAATTTCTGAATGGAGGGAGCCATGTGTATCGAATTACGAGTCATGGGAGATCTTAGCATGTCAAAGGGGAGAGAGAGAATACAGGAAAGGAAGATCTGGGTCAGATCGGGGTATATGATATTGTAAAAATTTTACTTTTTATTTTATTCCAAATTATGTGCTTATATTTTAAAGAGGCAAGCATTGAACACCTTTTACTATGCAATAAGAGAGTGTTGTGTTCCTGGCATTCTTCTTTCATGTCTTCTAGAGAAATCTTTTCTTTAAATACATGCTATTTTAAGGAGTTTGTATTTTATCCTTTCTGTTGCAAGGTATTGTTTAAAGATGTTAAGCTGCAGAATAACAAGGTAAGGTTTGAATTTTAGGATGGTAATCCTGGAAGAAAAGTGGAGGACAGATTGTGGATGAGACTTGATGCCTGGAGGTTGCTTGGAGAAGAAGCCTGGATTGGAATAGTACTATGAAGATGGAAGAACGGAGGGTGCATTTGAAATAAGAATTGACATAATTGAGATTTAGAACAGAGAATGAGAAAGTTTGTTTTGGCTAGACATCTTAGTGAGTCGGATGTCATTTGCCTTGTTAGGGACCACGGAGAGAAGAGCAGGCTTGGGTAAAGCAGAATGATAACCTAGGGTGTGGAGAAGCTTCTCTGGCAGCCTCTGGAATGTCCAAGTGGCTATCGGTGATGGCAGTCTCGAAGAGACTGATGAGGCTGTCATCACTGGTCTTCAGGGAGTTGGAGGGCACACACTAGGCAGCTGAGCTCTGATGCCTGGAGAGGAGCTGGGTGAAGTGTGGCTGGGTGGAGGTTCTTTGGCCCCTGCAGGAGGTCCTTTTATTGTTGAGGCTCCATTTAGTGGGGTCAGCCTCCCTTTGCGTGTGCCAGAGGTAACCCACCATGGACACGGATGAGCCTCATGTCTTAGGACAGTCCACAGTTCCAGCCGTGGCACTTGCCCTCTGCACTACCCCTGCCCCATTCATGCCCTTTTCCTGCCTTCAAGGCCTTCCAAGAATGGTCCTCTCCTTTTTTTTCCCCACTCAAATCCAAGGGCCTATTATAGAGACCCACTGTTCAATATTTTGGCAAAATACAACTTTCCTTTCATTCGAGGCCACTAGAAGAGCGACTATTTATGCAATCCATGTGAGAGCATATTGAGCATTTTTGCTGACAGTCATTGGATATGCAAAGGTCATAAACTGATATTTGTTGAGATTCTAAACAGCTAAAATGCTTAAGTAATGAGGGTTTTTTCTGCCTTCCAGAGACATGCATAGTAAATATGGCAGTGAAAGGTTAATCTGGGAAAGCTCCTTCCAGGTATGTTTTAGAAGCAGTTCAAATTCAGACTAATAACGTTTTTGTCCCACGTTTTTGTCCACCTCTCTGATTCTTGTGTAAGGGTTTTGCTGATGGGTCCTTGCCTTGGAATTCAACCCCTTTGTAAAAGTGAATTACATTTAGTATACCCATCTATGTAGTTGTTACTGTAAACCTGTCTACTAACTGTGAGAAACTATAAACATTTTCATAGATGGAGTTCTGTGTCACTCATGAGTGAAATGCAACGATTAGTTATCATAGATCAAGTTATCATAAATGTTGCTCAGAACTGCCATTCTGTCTATCCAATCTCTAGCTGAAATGAATCATTTGTTTTAAAAAATGAAAGAATTATTAAAAGCACTCACTTCTGAGAGATTTGGCATAATTTCAGTTTCAGTAAAGATAACTACTATAGCTCAGGAGAATTTAAGTCCAATGTTCAACTGATGTTGGTTGAAGAGCTCAGAAGAGCTCAAAATGGTCCCAAGAAATACATGTGCTAGTTTTTTCTTTCTGTATTTTGGACAATAGCTTCATTTTGCCATAATTGAATTGCTGAGATCTACAGAGTGTATATACTGAGAGGCTTACATAGATGATGCTACTACCAGGCAGAGTTTTAGAGGAATAAGGACTTCTGCTCCTAAGGAGCTGTGTCACTGATCTAAATTCACCTGAAATTATAAATAACCAGTAACTGCTTTCTCCCAGGAGTGGGTTTTGATAAGAGATGGGAGAAGGACATAAAGTGGAAAGCTGGAAGAAACACTCCTGGAGTGGACAAACAAGGATTAGAAAAATTAGACTGTCAATAAAGTCAAACTCCGCAGAAGACAGTTTTTATTCTGGCTAAATCTATAGATGGGGAAAACAAAGTGGAGAATTGAAACAGCTCTCTGGATAATTCAATTAAAAAAAAAAAAAACCTACTCCTCTCCTAATTACAGGGATGAGTCTGTGGAGAGTGAGATTTCGTCTTAATCCTTGGATTTATCTGCACTTCGGCAGTGCTGTCACAGCTATTAAGAGATATTTTTGTTTTCAGCCTTTCTCATTGATGTTTATTTAAATCAGAGCCAGGCTCCCAGGAAGGAGGTCACAAAAATCTCTTTCATTCTCACCCACACAATTTTGCTGTACTTATAACCCAGCAAGTGGTTGTAAATAGGTGACTAGAGGAATAAATCATTTATACAAAAAACATACCACTTGGACTTCTACAAGCGTGGCATTCACTTTGTATTTTCTTTCTCTAAGAACCTTTTCTTGTTTTTTCATTGGTGCCACCAATTAGCTCATCGCCCGGCGTTAAGCAGTGGATTTATAGCTAGAGGGAGAGGAAATAGAGTTTGGCGTGCTCAAAAGCCCTTGCTTTCCAAGAGAAGATTGCAGCTTTCTTTGGGGAGGGGGTCCCATTTGGGGTTTCTTAGTACTACAAGTAGTAATCCAAGTGTTGGAATTTTTAACTTAGGCTGAGGAGAGAAACAGGCATGAACAGAAGATTTGGGTGTCTGTGCCTGGCCAGCTGTCTTCAGAGGGTCTGGGGAGGGAGAACAATGAAGAGAGGGGTGCCCCGACACAGCCTGGATTTGCTATGTGAGTTGGTTCAGTTCCAGGTGGGGCTTCCTGTGGGTGTTGTTTGGTTTGGGTTGGGTTACCTTCCTCCCAACGCGCTCTCCACTTCCCACTGCCTGGCCAGCGCTGGATAGATACACACTTGCTCCTGGGAGTGAGTAAAAACTCTCAGATGAGCATTCTCCCATTCTTTCCATTCACTGTCCTCACCCCGCAGCCACGGTGTCAAAGGCTTCTTTCATTTGAATTTGATCCCATCATTTTGGCTGAACATATTGGAACTTTGTATCTTTTGGAGATGTCTGTCCCTGAGTTTGATCTTCCTTTTCTTTGAGGGCGAGAGTCTGGAGAACAATTTCCCCCTAAACAAAAAACCTAGAATTTTTCTTTGTTTATGTTAGTTGTTTTTTTTTTTTTCTGAATGATTGAGCTATTGTAGGTGAAAAATGTCCTTTCTGTATTTAAAATTTTTTTTTGTCTTACTTCAGATCTTTGGCCAAAGGGGAAAACAGAATCACTGTGCACATGGAATTTCATTTTGTGGCTCATTAGTTACGTATCTGAGCTCATAGGAGAAGAGATTGTCTCATTCTCCCTATGATCTTTCTGCCCACCTCTAAATAGTCTTGTGTGAGGTTCTGACAAAAAGTTTATATGTATTTTCCCATTGGCATTTACTTGTTCAAAATATGGGAAAGGGACCAGCAAGCTGTCAGTAGCTTTAGAAATCTAGGCTTTAACCCATAAATTGTGGAAATGAAATCACTGGTCGGACTGAGAAGAAACATATGAAGGCTTTTGGTTCTTAGCACCATCAGATGAGTTCATACCAATGACGTATGACAGATTCTGTAGAAGTTTCTTGCAATGTTCAGTTCTGTTCAATCTGCACCCCTCATGCCAATGAAAAACAAAACCAGAGGATCAGATGATTGTTAAGATCTTCATGTCATGGTTGTTTGTGGCATTTTGTATCAGTCCCCTTTCCTGCAAGTGAGGCACATGTGACTCACACTTGCTAAGAACATGTAGTTATTTGTGTGAGTCTTGCTGTGCCCTTTGTTTCCCTCTGGGTCTGTCCTCCAGCCTCCTGTCCCACGCGGGAGCTGAGGGCTGAGAACCAAACTTTCCGCAGCTGTCTGACTGTGTGTCAGCAGCAAGAGTGGTGTCTGCAGGGAAGGATGGTGACAGGATCTGATGCAACATGAAGTGTGAGTCATCGTTACCCAGAATGCCCAGGGAACGCAGAAGGCAGCGCAGGAATTCTCATTGTGTGTGTGCAGTTGTTGCATATGCAACTTCCCATATCCGAAAATCTTCTCGTGCCCAACTGGGAGGTACTATCTTGCTGTCAACTTAGAAATGGAGCGCAAGTTTTGGTTTTTCAAAGCCGGCTTGCAAGAATATTAAGCCTATTTATAAACCTCATTATTGCTGCACCCATATGGCTTTTGCTCAAAGATCCTCACTTTAAAAAAGTGCAAGACTGCCAGGCACTTCATAATTTAGCATCGATGTTTAATTGACTCTCACTTATCTAGGCTATTAGAAACTATTTCCAAATCATCTGTTTGACTTTGGAGTACTTAATGTGCCCATCTGACTGCAGGAGTGCCCAGTACTTGGGAGCTCCTAGCCACCAGCAAGCAAATAGGCCCCTTACAAGCATCCGTGCCCTCGCCTCACTGTTGTTTCTTGATAGTTTCTGCTATGCCCCAGGCAGGTCCATCCTTACTGTGGACAGAATCGCCTCCTGGGCTGGCTTGATTTTATCCTTTCTGTCCTTGATGGAGGGAAAGACACATAAAATGAAGTTCAGATGACACAGCCATGAAGAATTTGGGGGAAGCTTTTCAGATATTGAGGGTCAGTGTTCCTCACCCTTTGACGATGCTCGTATCTCAGAAGCCCCTTGTCAGAATGTGGCCATATAAATATAAATGGAATAAAGCCTTCGAGGGGAGGTTTGGGGGCTCACTTTCCAGTTCTGTACATGAGCATGCACACACACCCATACCAGTTTATACTTCTTGGGAAATCCACAGTTCCACAGACACACTTCAGACCCAGACAGAAATTGATTTTCAGTGAAAACTGTAGTATTTTAATTTTCCTTGAAGAACTAAATGAGTATGGGTCAATCAACAATTCTACTTATAGCACATGATATCTCTGTGTTGAGTGACAGCTTCCTGAGGATGCTTCAGGACACTGTGTAAGCAAGTCACTGGGCCCGGTTTTTAGAGAGTGAGCAATAAAAAGGATTTTTGTTAAAAAATAATTTTAGTTATTTCTATGGAATATTATGACATCCAGTTCTTAATTGAGTAGTTTTACTTTCTTTTTTTCTACCTTCTGAGCAGCAGCCAGCTTTGATATTGGAGGGAAGTGTGTAGCTCTGTTAGGTTAAATGGGACACAGCTGGAGTGGGTGTCAGGGTGTATAGACCACAAAGTCCCTTGGGCATGGGGGAAAGCTGGACTGGGTTTCAGCTCATTCTCTTCCTAGTAAAACTGAGATTGCACCTGCTTTCTTTGCAGTTCACGTGTTCCAAGATAAGGAGAATGGGGAGTATTCAATTTTTCTATTCTAGAAAAGCTATCTTCAACCTTTTTTTCTTGAGTTTAATCAATGAAAGGCTTTTTCTTTTCCAAATAAAATTGGAAAAAATTTTAAATTATAATACTTTTACAATGTTATAATATTATAGTCATAATACTATAACTCCCTCCGTGTGGAGGGAGTATGATTGTTATGCAGGTTTTACAGATAAGGAAACTCATGGTTGGAGAAGTGATAGGAGTTGCTAAAGGTTAGGCAACTTCTTAGACACAGTAAGTTGGAGAAGGGATTTGAGCTCCGGCAAGTGATCAGAAACAATATTCTGTAATGGCGTCTCCTTAAGAAAACAAACACAGATAGGCAGCCCTGTGTGTGTGCGTGCATGTACCTGTGCGTGTGCATGTGCGTGTGCTTGTGTGTGTGTGTGTGTGTGTGTGGATGGGGCCCATTCTGGATAACACAGTTTGCAGAGTCCCCCTCTACACCTTCTTTGAGGTAGTTTCCTCATCCTGGCCTTGTGAAGCTGACCTGTCTTCCACCCACGCATGAAGCTGGCCTTCCTCCAACTCCAAGTCTCAGAGTACAACAGCTCCTGGTTCTTCTCTGCTTTCTCTATCAGCTCAGTCTAGCTCCTCAAATCTTGAGATTTGTATGGCATTGTTTCATTCCAAAAAAAATTATAAATTTAAATTAAGTTTGAAAAAGAAAACAAAACAAAGCATTTGAGAACATTCCCATTATCTTTCAAGTTGTGAGTCAGGGATACATTCATTGTAGTTCTTAAAAACAAAAGGCCAAGAATAAATTGGGTTTCTTTTCCAGCTCATTTCCTGCATTTGCGTGGAAAGAACCTGGTATGTTGGTATGTTTGATTGTTGTTGGTTTTGTTTGTTTTTGTCTGGTGTCTAAGTTTCCTGGTGGCATCCTTTGACCTTTTTACATAATTTTCTCTGAAGAAATCTGCTTTCTTTCAGAATCTGCTTTCTATCTGCAAGTTATTTAACCTCTCTAAGACTTACTTCTGTCAAGTACAAAGCGAATTAAAACTGTTAGGGTTTGTAGGAGGACTAAATGAGTTGGTTTTATGTTGGATGTGGAGCAGAGGAGCTGCTTCACAGACAATCGGGAGCTCTCCGGCCTTATCTCATTGCTTTACACGGGAGGGTGCAGGAAACCGTGGCTGGGGTAGAAGTCTTCACTGCTCATAGTAGACGTTGTTCAAAGGTTTACTATGAGCAGTGAGGACATCCATCACAGATGTCAGAGGGAAAAGAATAAAAAAATATCATTTGGGGGATCAGTTTCTGGTAAACCCATTCATGCATTCAATAACAACAGTAATGAACAGCTGCCATTTGACAAATACCATATATTAGGCAAGAGAGAAACGCTAGCAGATAGTGGACAGACCATGGTTCTTGCTATCAGCATGACAGATAATAACCACTACTAGTAACAAGTGCAATCACGGGGATGCATAGACGGGGTGTTATCCATTGTAGGAGGCCCGAGAAAGTCTTAGGGAGGAAGGGATGCCTCAGCCGAGAACTGAAGGATGAGTTCAGCTCAGCAGTCTTCACCATCCTTGCCCAGGCAAGATGACCTCAGAGTTGATTCTTGAGTAGAGTCACTTCCACGGAGTGGCATTTTCTCTCATGCTTTAAGTGCTGACCTCCAACCTCCAGTGTAAGATGACACTCTTTGGATTGAGTCTGCCTTGGTTTGAGGGCTGTATCTATTTTTTTTTTTTTTTTGAGACAGAGCCTCAAGCTGTCACCCTGGATAGAGTGCCATGGCATCACAGCTCACAGCAACCTCCAATTCCTGAGCTCAAGCGAGTCTCCTGCCTCTGCCTCCTAAGTATATGGGACTACAGGCCCCCGCCACAACGCCTGGCCATTTTTTTTTTTGGTTGCAGCTGTCATTGTTGTTTGGCGGGCCTGGGCTGGATTCAAACCCGCCAGCTCAGGTGTACGTGGCTGGTGCCTTAGCCCGTTGAGCCACAGGTGCCGAGCCTGAGGGCTGTATCTAAATGAGACAAGATGGAAAGGGAAAACTTTATAACTTATGAAGCCAGGAATGCATCTGTGAAGGAAGTGTCAGGAAAGTTGAGTTGGTCTGAAAATCAGAGTTCTGGTCTCTGTTTCTTTGGGTCTACCAGATGTAAAACTCATTTTCTGCCAGATGTAGATGGTAGTTGCAAAGAATTCATTGATTTAGCCAACAGATATTTGTTGCATGCCAAACACATGTCAGTTGACATACAAGCCCTTGGGATAGATAGGGAGATCCACACGACAGGACCGCAACCTCAAGAAGCTCAAAACTAGGGCAAATGTTCTCACATGGCAGTGCCTTGCCTGGCAAGTTTAATACATTATCTCATCTGAGATCATTCCATCTGTGTTGAGAGATGCAGAAACTAAAGCTTATTTAGCACAGAGCTTGCTTGTTGTCTCATGGCTAGAGAGGGTGAAGTTGGGTTTTAAGTCAGGCCTCTCCCAGTCCAGAGCCCTGTTGTCTTTACGCACAGTCGCAGACATGTGACCATGCAGTGCTGCCAGAGATGGGTGATAGGTTCCCGCATGCTGTAAGAGCACAGGAGGGTGTGTGCTGCTGCTTCCCATGAGAGGTGATTCCTCCCCACCCAGCTATCGACTTTTTCCTTAAAATATAAATTGTATTACTTTTCCTGCTTAACTCTGTCGCTAGCACTCTTCCGCCTTACCTTCTGCTGTCTCACTCATAGCCCCCACTTGCTGGGCTGGTTGGTGGCCTTTAGGCCTGCTTGCTTTGCTTGCTTGCTGCAGGCTTCCCTTGTTCTCCCTTTTGAAATGCCACCCATCAATCAAGACTGCCCCTTCCGCAAAGCTTCCCTGAGCCTTCTCTTGTATTTGTTGTTATAAATTAATACTTCAGGTGCATTCAGGAAGTGATCTTACAGAGTTGTATGGATTAGACTTAGTAGTAGTGGGTGATGAAATGAAGTTTTTTCTTATTTTTGTTCATCTTTGATTCTTTTAGCACTCCTAGCAGTTCCTTTGTACAGTCTTTTGGTAAATGCTAGGAGAATTCTGGGGAAGCCAGTAGCAAAGACTGTCTTCTTCTGACTCCTGAAGACACCCTCCATTGATAGGATTAGTTGGGCTTCTGATTAGAAGCCAGGGGCATCCATCTGGCCTAACTGTCCCTTGCCTTTGTCCAGTGCCCTGGACACTCTTAAATAGGTTATTTTTCAGCCTTGCCACATGTTCCCTAGATGAATTTATTAGACCACACTGCTAATGTGGCAAAGGGCAGAAGTCATACCCATGTGCTGTAGGCCTGTGGCTGAAACCCCTGCTCTTGGCTACTTCATGGAGAGTGTGAACTGCCACTGGTGACAGGACCCAGGTGAGACAGAGTGAATGATGAGGGCTCATCCATCACAGCTTTAGGAGGGAATACAGGAAAACCACACAAAGAACCTGACCTTAGGCAGCTGAAATTCAGGTGAATTGTCTTGTTTATTTCTTATAACATGGTCTCTGGAGAGGTGCCCTGGTTATTCCCACTTTATAGGGAAAGAAACTGAAGCTAAGAGGAATTGAATATCTGTCCAGCACTGTAGAGCTAAGTAAACCAAGATTGGAACAAGGACAGTTTGCTCTACAGCCCAAGCCCTAACCCACTCTGTTGTCATTCTTCTTCCCTATTCTATGTGATGTAATTCAAACACTACCTGCCCATGTATAGAGTCTTAAGCATGTATATATCTGCATATGTGATTAGGTATTATACACTTATTTTTCTAATTTTTTTCTAATTATAATTGTAATGCTTATTCTTTAAGAAAATATGAAAAATTGTATTGTATTACTTTTCCTGCTTAACTCTGTCGCTAGCACTCTTCTGCCTTACCAAATTCATAAGAGTAAACATAAAAGAAGTGGTCTCTGAGCCTACTATCCTGGAATTGTGGTTGTTATTCTGATGCATCTCCTCGTGGATAAATGGTTGTTCGCACCTAGCCAGGTTCTGTGTTACATGTTGCCTCTTTCACTGAAAAATCTAATGCTGCCACGTGCGTTTTCTCTGTAACAGAGATGTCACAGGCTGTGGTGATTTGAGTTTGAAACTTCTACACCTTTTTTCATATTATAAAAAAACAACCCCTTGTGGCTTACAGCTCTCCATTAGCAAATTGGTGGTTTGGTTTCCCAGGTGCAGTGACTATAATGGAAACACAGGTGTGGAACTAAGGACAGTTGGGATGTGTTGCCCTTCCTGGAGACACTTGAAGGAGATATATTTTCCTTTCTCAGCACTACCTTTTCTCTAATCATCCCCAGTGAAGAGCCTACTGAGACTTTTGAATAACTCAGAGTCTACTAAATCACAAAGAACATTGGGATATGGGGGCAACATACTTTTGTGGCCATTTTCCACCAAGCCACCATGACTTAGGTGAGATGGTCACAGCAGATGTAACCATCACCATTTGATAGATTAAGAGGCCAAACGCACAAGAGATTTGCCCACATCTCAATGACACTATAAATCACAGCGGTGGGCTGGCACTGGGCCTCTCCTGCTTCCTAGGGAAACACTCAGCTGAGCCCAATTCCTAATGCTCCTCCCCCATTTCCTTCTAGACTTTCTCATTGTCTTTTTGCTGTTTCTTTATTCTTTGAGGAATACTTCTGATCTCATGGTTTAGCTGCATAATTACATATTTACATTAAAAAAGTCACATCCTTCAAGGGACCTTAGTGCTGATGTTGGGAATAAAAGTGACAATATAAATAATAATTATCAACCATTTAATATGTGTTAGACAAAAGAAATGCTTTAGAAGCCTCTGGTCATTCATTCTGCAGCAAACCCATGAACCTGGAAGGGCTGAGATTTGAACCTGGATCTTGCTTGTCTTTAAAGCTTGATCCAACCAAGATGCTACAGTACTTTCAAAAGGGAAAGGGAGGAACATAGGAACAGAGCCACTGAGCTCTTGGAGTGCTGATTTTTTAACTGTGAAGATGTAGGAACTGTACATTTCGCACTACAGTAGAACATGACAACCCTGAACTTTTTATTTAAGCTTTGAAACCCATACTTTCCACTGAGGGCACCTCCTAGGAAGTATTGACTTCCATACTCATCCCTGCTGAAGTCCCTTTTTTTATCCAGTGCCTGACACAACCTCTTTTCTGATGTATGTTTGTGCTTCTTTTCCTGCAGGAGGAAATATAAGAAAACATCCCAGAGGTAAGAATTTTATGGCCCACTCTTCTGAAATCTGGCTCATGGTGGACTGGAATGGTAATAAACAGGCTCTTGGTTCCTTCTCCGCATGTTGTCTGCTTTATCTCCCAATCGCTGCTGCGGCTGTAATTAAAAATTGATCTCAAGCACCAAGTGTGGCACAGTAGGTGGATATCTTCACATGAGAGTGGATCCTGTGGATTCAAAAGCTTGTTCCTGCTGAGTTGTCTAGTGATTTTACTAAAACCTTAACCAGAGAGGGACTGGGCTGGTGGGGGGCTGAGGTTTATGGATGTGGAACACAACTTATACTTTTAGTGTCTGAATTCCTTTTTGTCTGATTTGCTGACAAAACGCTGTGGAGCTCAAAGCATAGGTACAAATGTTTTTAAGGTCAGCGGTAGTCTTTTGATTTGACTGTGGAGAAGGGAATTTTAAGCTGACTACCATGGGACCGTGCCCCCTGTGCCATACCGTGGAAAAGTGGATCTATTAGGGTGAGGCCCCAGCCTGGCTCTGGGCTGTGCTTTGCAGACCCTTTGGTGTGAAGGAGCCATGCTGGGATCAGGTGGACACTCACCCTGACCTGTGTGGCTGTTAAACTTTGGACTTAATGTCCTCTGTGTTTTCATTTCAACAAAAATGACTCACCAGATCTTTGAGTATGTGGTCTCCCAGCACCAGTGAGAAACACATTTTAATTCCTCATTAAAGCGTCCATTGACAGATGTTGTTTGGTGATGTGAAGGAGCGGCATGTATATTTGTGTGTGTACACAGGCTGTTAACACAAAGAAGGTGGGTGGATTCTCTAAGTAATTTATTCAATTAATAAAATGAGCTTAGGAAGCATCAAGTAATTCATGGTGGAATTTATTCATTGGGATATCTTTTAAAAGTTGTATATATGTAAGGTATAGAATATGTTTGAGGTATGTATGTACATATGTACACACAGTGAAATAATTACTTTAGTCAAGCACATTAATATATTCATTACCTGACATAGTACATTCATTGGTTCATCTCTCATGCACTGTTTTTTTTTTTTTACAATGATTTGTTTTCATAAGTTTAATTGGACAATAATACCCCAGAAGGTCTCATATGACCGCCTTTATTTCTTCAGCATCATTTTTTGCCACTTCTAACCTCCCCTCTTTATTTTTTTAAACTTTAGCTTTGGCTCCCATCAAAGTTGTGATTCTAAAGGTTCAGCTGATCATAGATGCTTTCTTAGGAAGGCCTTTGGTAAACTCTTAATGAATGTATTTATCTTAGGTGTATTTAATAGGATAGACCTCAGCTGTGCTGAGAGCTTTTCTTGAGTTAGGTGAGACAAAAATGCATCAGTTTCAAAGTTACCCAAGAAATCACTCAGGCCTCTAGGGAGTGGCTAACTATTTTGTGTCATGATAATGTGTGTGGTTTTGAACACACTATAGTGATGCATTCCTCTGTGTGTGCACAGTTCCCGAGTTGCAAACATCTGATTGATGCATGACTCATACTTAAGAATGGAGGCTATTACAAGCAGTAGGTAAATTTATCTGTTCCAACTAACATAAAAATTCAACTTAAGAACAAACCTATAGAACTTCTTTCCTTCATAACCCGGGGACTGCCTGTAAGCTATTCCTTTTTCCCCACCCGAACCTCGAACCTCGGTCCATATTGTAATACTCTTTGATATGTATGTCTAACTTCCACGTGATCCTGTAGCTGCCCTTGTTTTCCTTCATTATTCCTGCCCAGCTGAGAGTGCCTCATCTGTTAGGCCTTCTGGTGTCTCCTGCATCTGCCATAGTGCTCCTTAGTAACTAATGTTGTTGAATGCATAAATATTAACTATTGATAGGGACTGTGCTCTTTTAAATTGATGAGTTTTTCAGACTGTTGGTGATAGCACTGGGGAGAAGTAACACAGTTTTATCACACACGACTCAGTTGAATTGATTAAAATATAAACCTAAGTTATTTTTCCTCAGTATATACGCTCCCTATTTTATGTACCAGATAGCATTGTATGGATTTTCCCAGGATTTTTTCAGGAAAAGTGTGAATGAATTTGGGAGGTGTCAGGTTTGGGATGGTATGATCCAATGAGAACCTGATAAGAGTAGAGTACCGTTTCTTTTGGTTGATATACTTCCCTTAATAAAAACAATGCTCTAACTTCAGCTAGTCTAGACTTCAGCTGGTCTAGTCTCATGGACCTCTAACTAAGGAGAGGCACTGGGAATACTACATGGTGTATAGCAATGTTTTAATCAACAGCAAACCACATAAACAACAATAGTCTTATTAAATTATAATGGTACTAACAAATTCCTATTGCTTAATGACTTAGTAGCTGTAGTAACATTGTAATGCACAGCATTCCATTTTCTATGTTTAGGTGTATTTAGACACAAATACTATTGTGTCATAACCACCCACAGTATTCAGTACAGTATCATGCTGCACAATAGGCCATACAACACAGCCTAGGTGTGCGGTAGGCTCTCCCATCTAGGTTAGTGTAAGTACACTTTGTGATATTCACACAATGGTGCAGTTGCTTAAGGATACATTTCTTAGACTGTAGCCCCATCATTAAAAGATATATAACTGTACTTAATGCAGGGGCTAAAATATTTATTATGTTTTATTCAGAAGAGTTTGTAAAGTGCATTCCAAAGATAGAGGGTTGCTTAGACTTTTGGTTCACCAAACATTTGAAGCCCACAATTTAGTCTAAAAGGCTAGTATTTGCTTTCCTTCGTGTTTGACTTTGGCATTACAGAATTAAGCAGATTACATGCAGAAAAAAAAAATCACTAATGTAATTAAAATCTGCCAATGGATTTCAACAATGACATTTTTAGGTGGCCATTTTAGTCTCACCTTTTCTAATGAGCATTATCTCATAGTAGAGACTCCTATATCCTGTGGTTTCTAAGTAAATTCAGTGGTCCAAAGGAGCAGTATTATAATTTGTTACACAACATACAGTACACGAGTCATTTGGAGAAATGTGAACTAAAACTTTTAAGCTTCCTGGAGGTTGCTATACTTTTTCTAAATATAGTGAGCTTATACAGATGGCTAACCAGTTCTGTCTTGTTCAGGTTCATTGGACTCACGATAGTAATTGCATGTAAATCACTGAGCAGGATGTAAATTAATCACTCAGATAGAGGGCATGATAGTTTTTAGTAGTATAAGGCAATTTATCATATTCACATGGGGTATGAGATGCCTCAAAGTTACCTCAATTTTATTTTAAGGAGAGATAGACAGGTGAGAGGAAGTTTTCTAAGAGAGCTGCTCAAACCTGTCAAGATTCAAATTACAATGTCAGTTTTTTAAAGTGTATTTTTTGCATATCTGACGTAAGTGCTGTTGCATTTTCTGTTATACTACTGTAATAAAAAACAGACTACCTTGAACAAGAGTCTTTGAAGTTGTTTAATGTGCAGATTCATAGAGGATTGGTTTGAGATCTTCTATTTTTAGTCAGAAATTTGTTTTTCTATGAAATAGAGCTGGGGGTCTGTAGATACAGAGTTTGTAGATTCCTTCTCAGATGAATGGTAGACAATTTTAAATGCCAGGTGCTGGTGTGTTTGAATGTATGCCTGTCTGATGATTCATTTGGACTGGTAGTAGCTGTGAGTCCTTTTCATGTTAGGGACAGGCATACCATTATAAACTCAGTTGGTTAATTGAGTTCTAACTATAGTTGTTAGGTTAAATAATTAGTCAAAGAAAGCTGTGGCTTCATGTAGGAAAACTAAATGACATAAATGTTCTATTAGAAAGCTTTAGATTAATTTGGGCATCAAAAGGAAGACATCCTAGGCTACAAAATAATCTAACTTTGTTTATGCTTTCCTTGGCTACATTTCATTTTATTTCATTTATATATTTATTTACCTTTCAAAGTTTTGTTAAAAAAAATCCCCCTGCTTTCAAAGTAATTATCCTACTACAACTCAACTGAGGTAGTTATCAAGTGTTTCATAAGGTACAAGACATATATTTGTAGCCAAGAAAATATTTGGATGAGAGTGATTCTACTGGTTCTCACATTTAGCATTAACAGAAATGCACTCATCTCTTCCAACACCAGAATTTCAATAGTGATGTTATAGTGCTCTACCAGGTTAGCAAGGGCACCAAATAGGTAGGAGATAAGCTTCCTCCTGCACAAAAAACCCTAGTGGATTGAGTTTTAAATCTACATGATTAAGGGGAACCATCCTTTCATGTTAAGAATGAGTCTTGTCCCTGAGGGCCGAGCATTCAAAGAGATTAGCGGAAGTGATGAAATAGTAATTTGACAACTAGGGAAGATTACACAATAAGCCTGCTTACCCATGAAATTCCCATCAGGTTGCTTTTAATACAGCTTCACCTTCAAGGTGTCAGGTCTGGCTTGCAGAAGTTTGTCAGTTGGAAAGCATGCCAGACCATGTACAAAATAATCATAAATACACAGAAATAATTTGATACATCTGAGCTTCCCTTGAAGAAAGGAATTGTTATCAGACATGTTGTTCCAGACTGAATCTATATCAGAAGTGCTTCCAACACACACACACACACACACACACACACACACGCCTGTTCCTCCCCCCACCCCTATTTTAGGTTGTTAGGGGATACTGTGATGCTATGATTGGTCAGCATAATTCAGAGGTGGAGGCATGAATAAAGACATATTCATGAATCTGAAGTACCTTTGCAAACACATGTCCAATTTTCATGTGTATGGGCTATAAAAATACTCTGGTGAGGATGGTTACAATTTGGAGTTTGGAGCCACACCAGGTAGTGAAACCTTTATTAGAATGAAGGTTTTTGTTTGTTTGTTATTAATTGTAGCTCTGTTTAAACAGTATAGGAAGAAATTCTGTCTCTTTATCCTATGCAAAGGCTTCTCTCATCTTTTTGGTAATCATATTTTATTGATAGTCGCATGCATAGTACTTCACAATAATCTTCTGGTTTAACAAAATTTAATACTTAATATAGCATATTGCTATATACTTTAGTAAATACTGGAAATAAGATATGTAAAAAGAGCCTCTGACTAAGTACACGGGCTTGTAGGTGACATACCTGTGAATAAAATAATTCTAAGAAGATGTGTTAAGTATTAAAATGTAAATAACAAGATATAAGTATTGAAGGTCATTGGGAATAGTTAGGTTTGTTGGGTGGGGGATACTTAAACTATTGTACCAGGTATTTTCTTACCAGAAGGAAATATGAGGCTACAGTATGCCTTTTCATACTGAGTACAATCATATTGAAGTCTGATAGGATAGTCCATAATCTTTTCTGTTTGTTTTCTTCATGTTCTCAGTTCTTGCTAACTGTATGATTTGCTGATCCTTTAAGTTTTCTAAAAATGTAAATGAATTCTATTTATGAATGTAGAGAGGTATGCAAGTGCTGAAAATAATACATTAATAGAGCATATGTCATAATCAGGTAGAGTTTATATCGGGAATTTAAGTTTGTGTTAATATTATAAAAATCTTAAATATTAGGCTTTTTTTTTTCCAAAGGGGAAAATGGCTCAAAAATATTTTGGAAACTAGAAGACAGCTTAGGATACAAATGTGAGTATCAAACAAGAATGTGAGTAACAAAGCAAGAAGTTATTTTTTTCCCAAGTGTCTAATACCTTCTTTCACTTGGATTTTGATGTGGGTCAGTAGTCATATTTGATGAGTCCAGTAATTGATTAAATCCAGCAATGGTTTCCTCAGGTCTGCCCATGTTCAGCCTTCATGAATCAGCATATTTAATGAGCCATCAACAGAACTGCCACCTGTCTTATTAATGATAGATTGCTATGTGTGAGGGCTGGAAAGGTGAGTGTCTGTGGGAAGACTGCCTTCTAAGCAGTGTATACTAGGATGGGACACAGCAAGTAACAGGTACATCTTCTGCTGAACTGTGTCTTCGTGTCCTTCCAAGGACATATTAAGGCCCATAAGTGAATTGTAAAGCTCTTTTAACATTTTTGAAATAGAAGCTCTTTTAACATTTTTGGACTACTATCTCCTACCTTTGCAATGAAAATGGCACCAAAATAACTGGTTGGGAAAGTTAATGGGGCAACACAGGATAAATGAAAGCATGTATTTTTGCATACATATGCACAACTAATCCTGTATTCTGCTACTTACTTAGTATTACTGATATTTAGAGCCTAAGGATTAGTGGCGACATCAGGGACAAGAGGATCTTCTAGGAGACAAAGCCCTTTAAAAATATTTTTCTATATTTGTGGTAACTAATACATTCTCAGAGTAGTAAGTACAACTTTATCAGACACATTCCACAATTGCCACCTGCATTGAGATGACTTCATAGTGAGGGGTGGTAGTGCAGGCCAGACCACCAGAGGAGCAGCAGTAGTTAGAGCCCTTGTCACAAATGGATGCTGAGATGTAGCCCACAAAGCATGATGCCCAGACAATCCACGTGACAAAGGGCCTGCAAGTGCTGTAACTGCAGGTCAAGCACAGCCAGGGAGAAAAGAGGTGATGGCGGGTCTGCATAGCTGGCTTTGGGTCAGAGCTTAGAGTATCAGACATCACCTCTCATTCATCCTCAACTCATTTCTTTCACCCTGGCAATAAGCAGTAGTAATCTGGGGAGCACCAGTGTAGGGCTGTAGACCCAAGGAGGCTGTCTTGGGTCTGTCTAGCCTGGGAACAAAGCAAGGGAGAGGGGCCAATGATTGTAGTAAGTACTTCAGGCACTGAGTCTGGGCTTTATATCTTGGTACTTACAGCAGGAATGACCTTGGTGTTGGGGTTCCATTTTGTGAGTCAAGGAGATTGTCTAGGTGCCATTCAATCTTCTTTCTGTTCCGTCTTCTTTATGTTTGATAATTACTACCATTCTTCTGCTTCTCCAGTATCAGAACTTCTGAGTCATTTTTATACAATCTCCAATTGTGTGTTTCACCAGCTTGAATTTTTTGTTTTTCCTCTTCACCCATGATAAAATGGGCCTCTAACAGACTGTGGGCTTTGTCTTCCTTTTATTTTTATTCCCTACAACCTTGGTCTATTCTCATTACTTATCTTTTAGAGTATTACATAACTCCCCAATCTCTTTCTTTACTCTGCTTTCTTCATGTTTTTCATTGTGTATAGTCACATGTCATTACTTTCTACACATCTCCTCTGATTGTTCCCAGTATGTTTGAAAAATAACCACAAATCACCATTGGCTTTCTATTGGTCATTAAAGGCCAATCTTTTTGTTGTTGTTGTTGAGACAGAGTATCACTCTCTTGTCCAGGCTAGTGTGCTGTGGCATCACATGCTTAGCTCACAGCAACCTCAAACTTCTGGGTTCAAGCCATCTTCTTGTCTTAGCCTCCCAACTAGCTGGGTTTACAGTCACACACCACTGCACCCAGTTAATTTTTTTATTTATAGTAGAGACAAGGTCTCACTCTTGCTCAGGCTGGCCTGGAACTCCTGAACTCAAGTGATCACCCACCTGGCCTCTCAGAGTGCTGGGATTACAGATGGGAGCCACCACACCTGGCAGCCGATCTTCTTGTCTAAAATTTAAAGCTTTCTGCATTTACGTCCACACTGCCATTCTTCCTTGTTCTCTGTTACTCCTCTTCATTCACCTTAAGTTCCAGGCAAGCTGAATGCCTTACTCACTGTCATAGTTACCTATTTACCTAGTGTTTTCTATGATTATTTTTCTATTCATATTCGTTTTAGTATTTTGAATGATTTTTGTCCCATTTTTTCTTTAAAACCCAATTCAATGCCATCTCTTTCAGTGAAGCCTTCTCAGGTTTTTCCATCTAAATGAACTGCATTCTAATTCCATGTATAAGAGTTAACTGGGTGATGTGGGTTTTTTGATTGATGACTGTGCTCCACCAAATCACTGGACATGGCAGGTATTTATTCAATGTGGGTTGAATTTATAAATAAATCATGCTGGAATCCTTCTTATATTCTACCATAGATCAGAACTAACATCAGAGTTGCCAGGTGGAACTGTGGGTAAATAAGCTCAGACTGATAAATGACTCATACTTTCAAATAGCTTTGCAGTTCACTGCCTACTCCCTCATGCAGACTCTCATCTGGGCCTCACACTGGCCCCTGTGGAGGCCTATGAGGTCAGCAAGACAGATGGCATGCATGGCAAGAACCAGAAAGTACATAATGGCTTGGATCATTGACTCTGCTTTTCTTTCCTATTTTAGTTCTTCCAACATGGTACTCTAGCTTTGGGTGGAAACTCTGAGAGCGCTGCTTTTGCTCTAGGTCAGTGGCTCAATCTCTGTCTTCCCTTCATTCAAATCATTAATTCTGGAGTTGTTCCATGTAGTGTCAAATGTATTTGTTTGAGGTGCATAATTCTGAGTATTTAATAACTGTGTAGTTGTGCAGCATTTGGCTTTTCTGTTTGGCAAAATGGTTTTGAGAATCATTTTCTTAGATTGCCTAATAAGATCTAAGTGCATCCTTAGGACTGTCAATAGCACAGGGGCTGGTGCACCACTGTGCTTCAAAAGTTATGACCAGGCTTTAATTGCCTAAGGCAGCAAGTCTCTAAATCCCAACTAATTCCAGTGGCCTTTAATACTAAAGAGGCAGAATTGAGTGGACTGATAAAGTTGGTGGTGAGGGCCTCCAAACTGGGGCCAAGTTCAAGTTCCAACAGCAGTAGCTTAAGAAGTAGCTTTTGGACTCCCTGGAGCCACTCGATCCAACAGTATGGATGGGCAGTGTTGATGCTTTCACTGTGGGGGCTGTCATCAGATGTTGGCAGTGCTACTGGCCTCTGCCTATTAGAAGCCAATAATAACTCCCCTTCTTCTAGTTGTGGCAACCAAAAGTCCCTTCGGGATCAAAGTCACCTCTAGTTGAGAACCACTGGTATAGATGTAAGATTAAAAATCATGTTTGGGTTCTGTCCCTAATTTCTTCTTTCTGGTGTCAGCTTCCTCACTGTGAAAATATGAGGTTGAACATGAGGATGACTATGGTTCCTTTAGACTCAAAACAAATATTCTTTGATTCTAATTACTGATGTCCTTCTGCAAGGAAGCACAGGACCCTGAACAGTATGTGCCGTGATCGTAGGTCACCTGACACCTGTAACTGGATCACCCTATGGGAGCAGGTAGCATGGAGGTCACTGGGCAGGTAACACAGTCTCTGCCCATATTAACAGTCGATTGGACATTAGCCCTTGGTTTAGAATACTTATTAGTTTCACTGAACTAATGAGAACTAAGCATGGGAAGTACATTAGAAGTGTAATTTCCAGAGTACACATTTTTCCAAAAACATATGCATGTCTAAATGCCACCTTATTGACTGTAATCCATTCTGTGCCTGCTGCTTGCCAGGCGCTTCACATGCCTAATCTTACTTAATCTTCCTAGTGGTCCTAATTTACAGGAGAGGAAGTCAGGGCAGAGAAGTAACTTGACTACCTCACAAAGCAGAGAAGTGGTTTGAAGGCCAGGTTTAAAGGCACAACTTTGAGATGTTGAAAGCTTGAGTTATCCCAGTGGTTTTCTAATTTTTTATAGTTGTGGAACCCTCTACCCCTCCATTTTTTTAAATTTTCCCCAAAAGAAGAAATGAAGCAACTAAAGCTGAGTAAACACCTAGTAGTTCATGGTAGTTCATGTCTCCACCCCACCAACTATTCTCTTTGCCTCAGGACATTTTATATTTGCAATCTTTTATATTTGACCTTAACCTAAAAATGGAAGCTCTCAGGAAAGTTTAATGAAGATTTTAAAACAAACAAATATACAACAAGATATATTGAAGTAATGTGATAGGGAAATTCTCACCTTCATCACCTTTGATTCATTTCTTAATCAAAATCATCTACTTTAGTAATAGTCAAACCAAGGTGGGTGGTCAAGGACATTTGAAAACAAACTGTTCATGACTGCCCTACTCCCTGCTGGTATGCGATTGTTATTAACTGCTTAGAGTGCTTTGAAGCAGTGTGGTCAGTCACACATGAATACATAACTTTTTATGCATAAAAAGTAAATAACAAAAATAGGATCAGATAAGAGAAAATTAGTTCTGTATTTTTCTATCCTCTGATTTAATATGATAATGCCTTTTCAAAGTTCATGGGGTCACCGCCCCAATTTTTCCCTTTCTTCTTCATGAGCGGAATTGTATTCAGCTCTGTATTGTTTATTCCCATACTTTGGGATGTCAGGAAGAGGGGACTAGAATGAAGATTTCTAAGCAAGCTGGAGGGAGTAGAGTGAGATGAGAATACACTTTGGGAGAGACATGTCTATAGTCTTTGCTCAGCCATGAAATTAGAAGGGTGTGAGCTTAAGGTAAAGCACAGAGGTTTGCAGTCATCCTGATTTGGGTTGAAATCTGAGTCTTGATATGAACCCTGTATTATGCTTGTTGGGTTCTCCTACCTACTGGAGTCTGTTTGTTCTTGATTAAATGGAAATAATATTTGCTTCCTAGGGTTCTTATGAGCCTAGAATATAATAGTCATTGTAAATGTAAAGCACAGGGGAGGTCTTTGACACATGGAAAGTGCTTTGTCACTGAAGGTTCCAGATATCCTTAGGAGAAAACTAAAGTTGAGTGGCTACTGTGCAGAGGGCTTGAACTTTGAGACAGTGTAGGGTGGAAGGTGGAAGTCTTGGATCACCTAAGGGATCTGGTAGGAGGTTGACAGGCTCTACTCTCAGGGGACTCTGTGAGGGTGGAGGCTGAATCTTACTGAACAGTGGAAATCAGCCTTAGTGAGTGATTGTTAACCATCTTTTGGTGTTCCTGGAACAGGACCACAAGAGGGTTGGGATAGGTAGGGCAGAGAAGAAAAGTATTCAAGGGCAATAGCCAGTCACCACTGCTCACTTATGACCCAATATCATGGGCCTTAATTAGGGAAAAAGTTTGGGTGGGCCTGGTCTGGTGCAACCACAGACAATGTTTCCATAGGAAGGAACTTGTAGTTTACCATTTTTTAGTTCATCCTATTTCAAAGGAAAAATTATGTTCCTTAAACTCTCACAGAGTAAATAGCACCATAGTTTACCTATTGAAAGCATACTTTTTTTTTTTTGCAGTTTTTGGCTGGGCCTGGGTTTGAACCCGCCACCTCTGGCATATGGAGCCAGATCCCTACTCCTTTGAGTCACTGGCACCACCGTGGGTTCTTTTCATTTGTTTGTTTCAGGTATTTTATTAAGTGGGCCATACTGTAGCTGGTTTCTAAGTCGCAAAATAACATAAATTTAACAATTACATAGCCAGTTAGATTGTGACAAGCTTTCCCTTTATCCCTGGGTTCTTTCTTTATTTTATTTTATTTTGTTTTGTTTTTCTTTGAGACAGAGCTTTATTGTGTCGCCCTCTGTAGGGTGCTGTACCGCTACAGCTCACAGCAACCTCAAACTCTCAGACTTAAGTGATTCTCTTTCCTCAGCCTCCCAAGTAGCTGGGACTACAGGAGGCTGCCACTACGCCCGGGTATTTTTTGTCATTGTTTTTGTTGTTGTAGTTGTCATTGTTGTTTGGCAGGCCCTGGCCAAGTTCAAACCTGCCAGCCCTAGTGTCTGTGGCAGGCACTCTAACCGCTGAACTACAGGCACTGAGCCATCCCTGGGTTCTTTAAAGTTGATTAAACTTAAAGTGAATTGCTGTTCATATCTTTTTGCCAGGCTCTGCTATTTCATTTAGAAACCCTAAATTAAAACAGAAGTGGCATTCCAAATCCCAAGTGTCCCAGCAATGTTGCACATATCACCTATAAGCATCTTTGAATCATATCTTAATTTTCTGATAGAGTCAGGTTTTTGATCCTATTAAGAATTCAGCACCAAGACTACTCTGATAGAGCAAAAGTACTTTCCGCTGTGGGTCATGCATCATCAACCAAATTGTCAGCTAAGTTCTGGTTGCAGAATCTTTATTACTGGCAGTGATGAAAGAGGCAGAAAGAGCACAGCTTGAATCTCAGATCTCTGGATGAAATTTCAGATCAGGCATTGAAAATATTCTTTCACCTTGTAAATGAAGCAAATGTAGAAATGTCTCTGAGTAATTGAAAACGGGAAACTCTTCAATGTCATAGTTTTACTTAATTTTTCAACCTGAAATCCAATCTTGACTACTGATCCTACTTACCTATTCTCTTATTATAGTGCCAACTTTGTTAATGAAAGGAACAATAGAGTCAAAGTAGATAAAATGACTTGAAACAGAAAAAGTCAGTGTCTTTGTCCATATCAGTAGAGGCTGTGATGCTTACAAAGATAGAGAGTAAATAATGTGACAATATGTAGAGGAATCAAAGGACCATCCCCAGTTGAAGGGACTTATTGGTGATTAAGATGAAGGAGCTTGAGATGATTGGAATGTATCATGAAATGTCAGAGCAGCAGGATTGGAGTAAACTAACATAATCAATATTAGATTAATTCCCACTTCTCTATCATAAGGTAGGGAAAGAGAATTAATAAATCTGGCTGTGAAATTATATCTGTGTATGTTTTCTATATAGCTTGATTACACTTTAAAGTGATTTTGAGTTTTGTTTAAAATGCATCAGAGGACGTCTCTTTTTACTGAGAGATTCATTTTTAGTCAATTTTAGCATGAAAGTTTTTCTAAAGATGGAATAAACCTATACACTGGTTCGGAGATTGTTATCCTTGTTTCATTCTCTTCACCGCCCTACAGAAAGATGGTGGAAGAAGACAGATAGACCTCTGTGCGCATGATAGTCCTTACTATTAATATTTGATTATTGTTAAGTATTTTATATTTTCTGGAAGAAATTGTGAGAAATGAAAGAAAATGGAGATGGCTCTACCATTACTGAGATTTTAATCATAGAAGTTAAGACCATGGCACGGAAGATCAGAGTTGAAACTGGCTATAACAATTTTGATGAATGCAATTGGGTCAAAATGTACACAGTGTAAGTTAAGGATATGCTTGTTATAGTGAGTCATACGTAACCCCACCTGTATTTGCTGATCCAAGGAAAGGAGGAAGAAGAGGCCTTGTAAATTAAAAAGACCTTGACATAAATATTTGGACAATTATTCCTTCTTTGATTTTTCCTTTCTCATCCCTCAAAACCTTTCTCTTTTAATGCGGAATTTTTTTATCTGTCTCTGTATTTGAAGGGCAGCAGGAGGTAGAGCAGTATGAGAGGCATTTGGAAGGAGGTCATTGGGGTGAAAAAAAAGAGACAATCTGAGCATGGAACACCCACTAGAGTCAAAAGAGAATAATGAGATGTGATTGAACGACTTCCTAGGGAGATGAAGCAAGAAGAGCAACACACCCAAAGATATTTTCCTCATGTTGGATAAGATAGTTGCTCTGCACATATAAAAGTAGATGCTTTTGCTGCCCAGAAAGATCTATATGCGTGTAAACATTCTGATTCTCCTCCAGGATCATTACTGAGTTTACCCATGGTTATTTTACTGGCATTCTATTGTATATGTGCTACTTTGTAGCTAAGATATCACGCATGTTTACATGTAACAAATCCCATCACTGACTCCAGAACCAATTGACAAACAAAATAACCCGTAAAAGCTCAACAAAGCAGAATATTTTTCAAAGCATATAGACTACTTCTTTAATACAATCTATCAGCTAATTATATAAGAATAAAATCCGACAAATCATAGGAGTACATGCACATAGAAGTAATGGAATCAGTGGTGTGATGGAGGAGCTCATAAAGGCTGGTGAAACCTGACGGTTAAATTTTCAAGAATTTTCCAAGCTGGTTGACATCATCATTCTGGTACCTTGAAATCAGCCATGATGAGACAGAAATTGCCAAATGCTACATACAAATCAGGATATGTTTTTTTCAGAGAGCCAGTTTTTAACCATTTACCTGTGTAACACCAAATTCAAAGAAATCAATGGAATGTTTTTCCTTCCGGGTTTGTTCAGCTACTTTCTAATGGCATGATATAGAATGGCACTTTTCAAATCTCTCTTTTTTAACACCACGGGATTTTTCTAAACCCTTACTTGAAAACCTATATAAAACCAATAAAAGCAGAGATGGTCTTACTGAAGTGGGTTGGGAAGGGTATATCATCCCTTGCCCTCCCTGTCAGCTGCCAACCAAATCATCCTCTGTAACCCACCTTATCCTAAACTGTGGAAGCCATATTTATAAAACAATTGTTAAAAGGAAAAGATCAGAGGGTAGAAAAGAAAGACCCAAGGAATTATAGCCCCAGTTCTGACCTCTAATCAATCACTTATTTCCTTTATTGTAAATTGAGGGGTTTGGACAAAGGATCAAACGTTTAGATTTTCTCATCCATAAAATTTTATGCTTCCGTGATTTAAAGATGCATGAATCTTTCATGAAGACAATTTTTAAAATCCAACTTAAAATTAAATTCTACTTCTAGCTAGCACTGTCATTTGCTTTCATCCAACTTTTAGGGATTTTTTTGTGTGTGTGTGCTCAAATTAATTTGCTATTGCCTCATCCTTGTAACTAAACTCACAAAAGTAACCATCTTGCCAATGCCCATACAAAGATACTAACATATACCACAAATATTTTCACTAAATTGGTAACACACCCAGCTAAACAGGACAAATTATCCTTCTTCACATCTATACTTGATCTTTGTATTGCTGATAGCACCAATATCATGTGTTTGCTGACTTGTCTTTGTACATTATAGGTCCCCTGTTTTTTTTTTTTTGTGAGACAGTCTTACTCAGTTGCCTTTGGGTTACGTGCTGTGGCGTCATAGCTCACAGCAACCTCAAACTCTTGGGCTCAAGTGATCCTCTTTCCTCAATCTCCCAAGTAGCAGGGACTACAGATGCCTGCCACAACACCCAGCTATTTTTAGAGATGGGGTCTGTTGCTCAGGCTAGTCTGGAACTCCTGAGCTCAAACAATCTACCTGCCTAGGCCTCCCAGAGTGCTAGGATTACAGGTTTGAGCCATCACCACTATATCACTTTAAACTCTTGTGCTTCCCATTCTTGTCTTTTGTGGTGTACTCTGACTTCAGAGTCAATATGAGTCATGTTAGTAAAAGAATAGCTGACCTGTGCCTGGAGTGAGTTTCCTTGGCTTGAGTGTGTGGAGGTGGTGAGAACAGAGTCTACTTAGTGAGAAGTTGAATTTTCCCCTGTAGAAGCAATTCTGTAAGCAGAAACAGGGATGTTATATGTGGGTGTGTAAATGTGTGTCAGTATATGTGTGTACTGATAAGCTAATGATTGCCCAAAGGAATTACTTTCAAAAGAAGCATGATAACGTGTAGCCATCTTTAGATTATGTAGGGGTAGATTAACATGTATGGAGACTAAAATAAAAATATATAAAAACATTTCTGACAATTATTAAAATTGCTATAAATCTGCTAAAACAACTGCATGTAAGGATCTGTTGTCAGAACTAGAAAGCAACTGTTAGGGTCTTGGAAGATGCTATGGTCTGAATGTTTGTAATCCCCCCCCCCCCCCAGTTCAAATAATTGAAATCCTAATGCACAAGGTGACAGTATTAGAAGGTAGGGCCTCTGGGAGGGCAGATGCCTCATGACTGGGATTACTCCCTTGTAAGAAAGACTGCCAGGACTTAACTAGCCCCTTATGCCTTGTAGGAACAGAGTAAAAAGGTGCCATTATGAGAAAGCCGGCCTCACCGGGCACCTAATGTGCTGTTGTCTTAATCTCCCAACTTCCTAGCTTCCAGAACTGTGAACAGTAACTTTCTGTTGTTTAGAAGCCTCCCAGTTTATAGGATTTTGTTACAGTAGCGGAAATGATGTAAGAGTACCAGTGATACTACATACATTCAAAGAAGAAAAGACTATTTTAAATGCCTCAACAGGATTCAGGGGAACCAATAAAAAATGGTAAAGCACTCAGGGATAGTGACAGTGCGGAGCTTTACTGTCCCTTGGTGTGAGTGGATGAGAGGAAGGAAATATTAAGAGATGAGCCCAGACAGTAAGGGAAAGCCACCTGCTGGGAGCTGTGATGTTTGGAAGAAGGATGTGGCTGTCAGTGAGCTCTTGGGAGGAATGTATTATAATAGAATAAATTCCCAGACCTTTCTCCTATGACCCTCTAAACTCCTGTTGTTGCCTTTCATTGACCAAAACCAACCAAAGAGGACAAGGAAACCTACCTATTCTTCTAGATATAAAACCCCAGGTCCTTAGGGGCACAGGAGAAGGTGAAAAGGTTAGTGAGAAGATTAGAAAAGAAAAATTGAAAACATCACTCTAGTAACCAGCAGTCACTACTTTGGATTTACCGGACTGTAAGAACACTCTTTCACCTTTATCAATTCATTCAATCTATGCTTTCTTTTTTAGCACTTACTATGTATCAGACACTGTTCACAGTTTTAATTTGACAGCAATGAAGAAAATAGGCAAAGTTTATATCCACATTTAAAAAAATAAAGTCAAAATAACTTCAGATAATGTTACTACTAAAAAGTAAAATGAAGAAGCACGAAAGAATGATCACAGTGGTGATGTGGAGCCACTCCAAGTAATGGGACTATGAAAGGATTGTTTGAGGAGGTGACAATTAACGGGAGACCTCAATGATGAAAAGATGTTAGCTATGTTCATAACTATGGATAGAGACTTTTAGCCAAAGGAAAGAGTATTTGTAAGGGCCATGAGGTAGGAGCAAGCTTTTCATATTGGAAAAAGAAAAAGAGAGCAAGCCTGTTAGAGCACTGAGAACTTAGTATTAAAGGAGTGTGGAGAAGTACAGGAGAAAAACATCATGAGGGCTGTACTTCTAGTTACTACCAATCTAATAACTCAATACAACAATTTATTATTCAGGATTTTGAATAATATTTGGGGAAGGCCTTTGTTCAGTGATTCTTTTCTTTCATGTGGTGTCAGCTGAAGACAATTGAAAGTGTTTATCTGATGACTGATGACTGATGACTGGGCTGGGCCAGATTGTCCAAGATGGCACCTATATTCCTGGTATATAGCTGTTTTCTCCACATGTCTTCCAGCACAAATCTATTTTCATGACTATCTTGGGTTTCCTCAGAACATGGTGGTGTTAGGGTAGTCAGACTTAATACATGGCTACCGACTTCAACTAGGGATGAAGCATAGGCTGCTAGATATTTTATGATCTGAACTTGTTTTCCAAGAATATCTCTTGCATTGCATCTTATCAGTCTAAGCAAGTCACGGAGACAAACTCAATTTCTGGCTCTTGACTGATGGTTACAATCTTTGGAGATCAGCCACTACCATAAAGGCACCTATGAACCCTAGTAGTCCAAATACAGTGGCGATGTCATTGAAAGTGTTAATTAAGGGTGTGATGTGAAGCCTTAAAAATGATACTTGCTTCTCTGGAGAGTCAACCAGAGTATTGCAAGAGTGAAATTGGAAAGACCAGTTAGAACACAACTATAGCAGACAAAGAAAAAAGTTATGATGGCTTGTACCATGATAGTGTTCATAGATTTATGGGAAATATGGAGAGATTTGGAATACATTTAACAGGTAGAGCTGAAAGAACTTGCTGATAGATTAATGTGTGGAGTGAGAGAAAAAGAAGACTTTGAAGACTTTTGAGTTTTTGATCTGAAAAGTGGAGGGGATAATGATGCCATCTAGAGAAATGAGGAAATTTGGAGGAGAGACAGATCAAGAGCAAGCACAAATTTAAGGCTTTCTTTCGTCAATTGTAAACTGAATAATAGACATACTGAATTAACTAAAAGATCTCCTACTCTCCCTATCTATAATCATAGAGAAATGCTATATTAATAAATTACGCTTAGCAGTTACTACATGTCAGGCATTGTTTTCAGAATTGTACATAAAATAACTGTTTAAAAACTCACACCAAGCTTATGAGAAAGGTATTATTAGCATTTGCATTTTACAGATGGGAAAACCTGAACTAAAAAAAGATTAAGCACACTATTCTTGCTAACTTAATCCAGGATTTGAACCCAAATTATTTGGATTTGAAGTCAATTGTTGCAACCACTAAAATATATTACCTCTCCAAATAATACATTACATAGAAGCCTTGCATACAAAAGTAAGCTAAAAACTATGAGAATGTGCCACAAACAAAAAAAGTAGCTCTAAGTCAGATTAATGAATAAAACCTTTACATTTGTTGGTGCATATGTAGGATTGTAGTGTTGCTTAAAGGTCAAACTTTACGACTTTTGCAGGCCAGCTTTATGTTTACTCTGGTGATATTATTTCCTCAAAAAAACACTGTTGGCTTATAATCAAGTTATCTCTGGCTATATTCACTTCTACTCAAAAATATTTAATTACGCGTTTTTAAAAGCAACTTTATTAAGATTTAATTCATATACGATAAATCACCTAGATAAATTGGATGTAATCCAAATTGAATTTTTAGTGCTACAATCCATACAATCAATAAAATAATAAAGAAATCCACACATGGGGTGAAAATATTTGCAAATCATTGGCTGGGCATACTGGCTCACAGCTGTAATCCCCACACTTTGGGAGTCTGGGGCGGAGTAGGGGGGAAGACAAGTAACTCAATTTAAAATGGGCAAAGGATATTTGTATGTTTTTCTTTTTTTTCATATTTGCTCTTTTTGGTGTCATATCCAAGAATGCATGACTATGATTCATCTGAAGTTGATTTTATCTATACAGTAAGAAAGGGGTCCAACCATAAAAAAAACTACTAAAGTTAATAATGAGTTGGGGAAGGTTATAAAATACAAGTTCAAGTTCAATAGTTTGTATTAAATCTTTTGTTAAATTTGGGGAGGGATACTATCTACACAATATTATGTCTTGTAATTCACAAATCCTATATGTCTTTTTGTTTAGTTTAGTTCTTTAATTTATTTCAACAATATGTTGTAGGTGTACCTCTTTTGTTAGTTTTTTTCTAAGTGTTTACTCTTTTTGACGCTATTGTAAATGGAATTATTTCTTTAATTTAATTTTCAGATTGTTCCCTGCTAAGGAATTGAAAAACAATTGATGTTTGGAAATTGAACTTTTATTTGTGACTTTACTGAATCCATCATTAGCTCTAATAGGTTTGAAAAGTTTTTATTCTGGTGGCTGTTTTAGGATTTTCTGTTTACACGGTCATGACAACTGCAAAGAAAGTCTTACCTTTTCCCTTCCAATATGGATGCATTTTATTTCTTGCCTCATTGTCCTGGCCTGCACCTCTAGTATAAGGTTGAATAGAAGTAGTGAGAACAGATACTCTTGCCTTGTTTCTGATCTTAGGGCAAAAGCATTCAGTCTTTCACCTGTAATTATGATATTAGGTATATTTTTTTTCCTAGACAACTTTTATTGGGTTGAAGAAATTCCTTTCTATTCCTAATTTGTTGATTATTTTTATCATGAATAGACGTTGGATTTTTTTTGTCTTTTGAAATGGTCATATGTGCTTTTCCTTTAGTTATTCATATGACATATTACATTAATTGATTTTTGGATATTGAAACAACCTTGCACTTCTGGGATAAATCCCACTTGTTCCTGATAAATCGTTTTATGTGTTGCTGCATTTGGTTTACTAGTATTTTCTTTATGATTTTTGTGTCTTCATCAAAGATATTGTTGGTAACTTTTTGTAAGTGATATCTGCCTGCCTTTGGTATCAGAATAATACTATTCTCATAGATTGAAGTGGGAATTGTTCCCCTGCACCTTTACTTTTTAAAAAGTCTTAGTGAAAGAACTGTATTCACTCTTCTTTAAATAATTTGGTAGAATTCACCAATGAAACTGGGTCTTAGGCTTTTCTTTGTGGGAAGTTATTTTTTTCCTAATTAAATCTCTTTATTTCTTACTTATTTTCAGCTTACCCTTCAATCAATTTTTTTTTTTTTTTTGTAGAGACAGAGTCTCATTGTATTGCTCTCGGTGAGTTCCCTGGTGTCAAACAGCTCACAGCAACCTCCAACTCCTGGGCTTAGGCGATTCTCCTGCCTCAGCCTCCCGAGTATCTGGGACTACAGGCACCTGACACAACACCCGGCTATTTTTTTGTTGCATTTCAGCCAGGGCTGGGTTTGAACCCACACTCTTGGTATATGGGGCTGGAGCTTTACTGACTGAGCCATAGGCACTGCCCCCCTTCAATCAATTTTGATAGTATCTTGCTAGGAATATGCTTATCTCATCTGGGTTATCTAATTTTTTGATACAGAATCTCCGCTCCAGCCCCCCAACCCCCCTGTAAATGTCAGCAGTGACATCCTCTGTTTCATTTCTGGTTTTAGTAATTTGAGTCTTTTCTCTTTTTTTTTCTTGGTAGTCTAGCCAAAGGTTTGCCAACTTCTGTTGATCTTTTCAAAGAATCAAAATTTGGCATTTATATAGATATTTAAGCCTGACTTCTAGTGTTTAACCTCCTAAAATTTGAGTTTCTCCCATCCTCCACTGTCTATATATAAAAGAGAGATTAGGTTGGCTCAGTGTCTGTACTCAGGCATTAGGGCGCTAGCCACATACACCTGAGATGGTTGGTTTGAAACCAATCTGGGCCTTCCAACGACATTGACAACTATGACCAAAAGATAGCCGGGCGTTGTGGCGGGCAACTGTAGTCCCAGCTACTTGGGAGGCTGAGGCAAGTGAATCACTTAAGCCTAAGAGTTTGAGGTTTCAGTGAGCTGTGACACCACTTAGAATCCTTTGGCTTAATTCTATTATCTAGACATACTAAGCATCAAAAAGGTTTGGAAATGCCATTTATTTCTGGTGTTTTCCTTATGTGAATAGAATCCTAAGGTCTAATTATTGAGAAAACAATTACAGAATATTTTTTTTCTTTTTTTTGAGACAGAGTCACAGTGTGTTGCCCTTGGTTAGAATGCCATGGTGTCATAGTTTACAGCAACCTCAAACTCTTGGGACCAAGCAATTCTCCTGCCTCAGCATCTCAAGTATGGGACTATAGGTGCCTGTCACAATGCTGGGCTATTTTTTAGAGACGGGGTTTTCCTCTTGCTCAGGCTGGTCTAGGACTCTTGAGCTCATGCAATCTGCCTGCCTCAGCCTCCCAGAGTGCTAGGATTATAGGCAGGAGCCACTGAATATTTATTGAAGAACATAACCTTGTAAACAATATGTAGTAATACTTAGTATGTGGATACGTTTTGAATTTGTATGCTGCCATTTTTCCATACCTCGTTCAATATTCTGCTTTCTTATATTTAATAACATTTATGAAAAAATTGTACTTAAAGCAATACTCTTCTTATATGTGTTCTTGTATATATACATATACATATAGTATGTATATATGTTTCTGATTTAATGATTATGAGACAGTATTTGCAATTTGCTCTCTTTGTTCTTCTCTTGTCTGTTCCCCTCTCATTTGTGATTCATTGTCATTCTCATTCCTGATCCTTTCTTTAGAAATTAAAGGATTTTCCATACTATCCATAATCATTTAAAGTACTGGTTCTCGGATGTTTGTATGTATACAAATCACTTGGGAAATTTATTTTTTAAATGTAGATTTTACATTCCATCCCAACAGAGCCTTGTTCAGTGGATCTAGGGTAGAGGCAGAAGCCTGTTGTGGCCACAGGTTTTGAAAAATGCGCTGAGTTGTGGATTGGTGACCAACTTTTTTATTAGCATAAAATGAATTTAGCAACTAAGACACATGACTTCTTCCTCTCTATGGACTCTTTAGAATATGGTTTCTATTACTTATAATGAAGCCTGTCTGCTTAGTTGCTTTAAAGCAAAACTTTAAAGGTATCATTATGTTAGTTACATGATTTACGGAAGCAATGAGAGCAGAGCTGGGGAAAGGTAGGTCTCCTTATTCAACTTACAGACAGATAATCTATAATGTTCTTGGTTGGGTAGAACTCTTATAATGGAATGATCAAAGCATTGTCTTTTTTGGAAAGATCAAACCATCTTCTTTTCTGTAACAAAACTGGTCTCTCTTAATTCAGTCTTTGAGATATATCTCACCCAAGTTTCCTACATGAACAGAATCTGCCAATTAGATTTAATGCCATATCGCAGCATGGGGTTTAATTCTATCACAGATGCATAGATACTACTTCCTCAGGTAATTCTAAGAAATACTTGAAACTCTCCCCTATGTCGATGAGCTGCGATGCAAATGGGAATTGGGAAGAAACGTAAATTTTTGTGATTTGATTAAAGTTAAGTGACAAAGTCTATTAATTCTTTACTAAGCAGTAGGTTTAAAATGGATTTAAAATTGACTTAAAATGCACCTTAATTATTTCCTTAGACTAAGTTTCTAGAAGTGGAAGTGTTGAATCAAAATCTAAGCAGGGTTTAACCCAGAAATTCCAATTTAAGGAATTTAAAGTATTCATCAGAGATATAAACAAACATGCATGCACAATGATGTTCATACCAGCTTAATTTATAATCAAGAAATGTTGGAAACAATGCCCGATAGCAGGAGACTGATTATGCAAAGGATGGCATATTCATATTGATTGAGCTGCTTACCACATTTCTAAAAATCGTAACATAGAAGTCTGTTGATATCTGAATGCTTATAATATATTGTAAAATTTTTTTCAAAATCAATTCAAAATGGATGGTATACAATCTAAATTTTGGAAAAGTAATTGCATATGCAAACATACACATAAACATTTAGGAAAAAAGACTATAAGGATATGCAGTCATCTGAAAAAATATTAAGAGATTTATCTCTGGGTAGTGATAATATACATGATTTTTATTCTATTTAGTGCATGTACTTTTCTATATTATGCGTTCTCTATCTTAAGTGATAAGAAAAACTATTTTATGAAATAAAGGTACATGAAATTAAAATGTACCTTTGGCCCTCTGAGATGCAACATGACTCAGGTTTGAATGGATATGCAGATGTGGTATCCCCTTGAATCTATTAGCAAAGTTTATCAGCTTGAATTTTTAAAATGTCATCTTTACCTTTTGGCATACTAGCTTCATTATTATTAATAAAATTCTCTTTGGAGATACTCATTTGGTGCTGTTGAGAGAATTGATTATGTGACTCATTCGGTTCTATTATTGCCCATCCCACGAACTCCTTTGCTCATGAAGCAGGTGAATATTCTTGAGTAATAACAGTTTGCATTTCTTAGATGGAAGATCTATATATAAATGGTGGCACTTCAGACCTTCAGAGTGTATCTTAACACAAATTTCAACAGTTTCCTTGTTAATAGAACAAATAGCAGTGCCGCTAATTCCCCACGCATCCCATGGAATATTTTGTCATTAATTAACCATCTCTTATGCTGAACCCAAGTGATTTACTTCCTTAGTCAATGAGTTCACATTTAAAAAAGAAAAGAACAAACTGAAGATTGGATATAGATCAGAGTTCTAAGATCCTGAGTCATGAAATGAGCAAAAGTCTACATATCCTTCAGAAGTACTACAGTTTGGCAGTTTAGCAGTATTTTCCTCCAAAACTGTTCTGTGTGCAGGACAAGGAAAGTTGAGGTTGAAATTAGATTGTGGGATGTTTAGTATACATTTTAGGGATGGTGACAACCATATAAGAGAGGCTAACACAACGACAAATCAGGACAACCAATGAAAAATGATAAATGAAAAATAGCACCTAAGTGAGAAATGAGGGAACGAACGTTATTGAGCACTAACTTTGTAGCAGACTTAACGTTGATGGGCTAGTAGGTGACAAGTGGAGTTCGAGACTACTATAAAATTTAAATTCAATTGTATAGTAGGTAGAACTAAATCATTTTATGTAATATTTGTCATTATTGTATTTCAAAGAAATCAGAGCTATTATTCCTGTATAAATCCAGATTAACCTTAAAATATGTAAGCAAGCTTCTGTTTTGGCAGCTATTCACTTTTTCTGTTTTAATTTAGTTTTTGTTGTATCAAAACTTTACAAAATAGATACTGTAAATAGTTATATCCTTTAGTTTTATGAAACTCATTATTTCCCTGACTCTTTCTATTTACTATTTTCTGCCACTTGCAGACAACTAATCTCATTTTTACAATATTATTTTGGTACGTCCTTCCTACGGCCATGAAAAGTAATTATATGGCTACTTCATTTTGTTATTTTTTTGGTATTATCTATTTCCCTCTTACTATAATAAGTGAGGGGCTAGTGTCCTTCACAACCTCCCCTATGGTTCAGACACCCCACCCTATTAATAGAGTTAATTTCTCAGTGTTGACATGATTGTGGCAAAGCAAATACTTCAGTTAGCTGAGCCTATGCAGTAAACCTTGTTTGCTTGTCCTTTCTCACCTATCTTTTGAGTCTGCATTTAGTTATTAGTTATTCTGGGTTTGATTGCTTAGGTTTCTGTGTATTTATTAATAATTTGGCCCCAAACTCTTCCCAGTTTGGTCAGTCTTCTTTCATACCTGAAAACAATTTCTTCTTCTTCTTATCTTTTTCAGAATCCATTTTCTGTGTGTGTGTCTCATGAAGTTTGTTTTCTTCCTCTTACTAATTTCCCTGATTTTAGAGCTACATATTCTCTAGTAGTTTCCTGGGAAGAGGTGCCTGGGTAGCACAGTTTTTGAGACTTTATATATCTGAAAGGTTTTTTTTTCCCCCCTAGAGACAGAGTCTCACTCTGTCACCCTCGGTAGACTGGTGGTGTCCCAGCTCACAGCAACCTCAAACTCTTGGGCTTAAGCTTAAGCTCTTGCTTCGGCTTGCCAAGTAGCTGGGAATACAGCTATATTTTGTTGCTGTTGTAGTTGTCATTTTTGTTTGGCAGGCCTGGGCCGAGTTTGAACCCGCCAGCCCTGGTGTATGTGGCCTGCACCCTAACCACTGAGCTACAGGTGCCGAGCCATCTGAAATGTTTTTAATTGTACTCTCAGCTTGATTGATAGTTGATAAGTATTTCGTTGTCTTCTAGTGTCCAGTAGTGATGAGAATAACCATTACCATTCTGTGATATGATCCTTTCTCCCTGAATCCTTTAGGTTTTTTTTTTTTTCTCCATTAGTGTTCTGAAATTTTATGATAATGAATTTTGGTGAGGGTTATTTTAATCTACTGTGGTCGGCATGTGATGGGCTCTTTCAATCTGGAAACCAGTATCTTTTGGGCCTGTGGATTATTCGTTTATTTTATTCCTGCTGATTTTTATGTTGTCTCTTTCTCTAACTCCTATTCCTTGAACTTAAATCTACTAGATTTAAGGAGATTTAAAAATCTCTTATATTTGTACACCCTTTTCTCTGCTATTTCTATCTCTTTACCTTTTTACTTTATTTTCTTGGATATTTTGTGAACTTTATCTTTGAGCCCTTCATATTGAACTTTTCATATCTGATAAATTATTTTTAAGTTTAGAAGCTTTTTGTTTTCTTTTTTTTTTTTTTGAGACAGAGCCTCAAGCTGTCGCCCTGGGTAGAGTGCCGTAGCATCACAGCTCACTGCAACCTCCAATTCCTGGGCTCAAGCGAGTCTCTTGCCTCCGCCTCCCAAGTAGCTGGGACTAAAGGCGCCCGCCACAGTGTCCAGGCATGTTTTGGTTGCAGCCATCATTGTTGTTTGGCGGCCTGGGTTGGATTCAAACCCACCAGCTCAGGTGTGTGGCTGGCGCCTTAGCCCGTTGAGCCACAGATGCTGAGCCAATGATGAGCATTTTTTCATGTGTCTGTAGGCCATGTGCTGTCTTCTTCAGAGACATTTCTATTCAAGTCCTTACCCACACCTAGATGGGATCACTTGTTCTTTTCTGGCTAATACATTTGAGTTCTCTGTGAATTCTGGTTATTAAACCTTTGTCCGAAACATAACCTGCAAATATCTTCTCCCATTCTGAGGGCTGACTCATTGCTTTATTTATTGTACTCTTGGCTATGCAGAAGTTTTTTAGTTTGATCAGATCCCAGTAATGTATTTTTGGTGTTGCTTCAATTGCCCAGGGGGTCCTCCTCATAAAATATTTGCTCAGGCTGATTTCTTCAAATGTTTCCCCTGTGCTTTCTTCTACTATTTTTATAATGTCATGTCTTAAGTTTAAATCTTTTATAGTGAGAGTCTATCTCTGTTAATGGTGAAAGGTTTGGGTCCAGTTTCAGTTTTCTACAGGTTGCCAGCCAGTTCACCCAGCACCATTTGTTAAAAAGAGAGTCTTTTCCCCACTGAACGTTCTTGATTGGTTTATCAAAGATCAAATGACGGTAAGTAGCTGGGTTCATCTCTTGGAAGCAATTATATCTTAATACCAAATTTCTAAGAAATCATTTTAGTAATCATTTTCAATTTACCCTTTATAGTGATGAATTAGAGATTTAAGGTGGTATCTCCTCAGTTCAAAGACCGTTTGGACCCAGAGACTGTATGGTCTATCCCCATTTCACAGGTTCTAGTGCCGGTCATCTTTTACACCTATATCATGTAGGGAGGATTTTCCTTTTCTACGTATTACTTAAACATGACCCTACATCACAGATTGTTTTCAACGGTTTAAGAAAGGGGATTAGTAGGTTTTGCATTCAGCTAGCAACAACACAGAGCCTAGTTATTCCAAAGCTGTTGCTCAGATCACAAAATCAAAACTTTTCATATAATTTAACCAAGCATTATCTGTGAAACGTCTGCATACATTTGCTTGCAAAAAAAGACAAATAATGATACACTCATACAATGTGGGTAGTTGTATATTTAAATTAGTATGGCCCTTTGAAAAACAATTTGGCAAGATGTATCATGCAGGCTCGGCATCTGTAGCACATTAGTTATGGTGCCAGCCACATACACCGAGGGTGGCTGGTTCGAACCTGCCTGGGCCAGCTAAACAACAATGACAACTGCAATAAAAAATAGCTGGGCGTTGAGGTGGGCATCTATAGTCCCAGCTACTTGGGAGGCTGAGGCAAGAGAATCACTTAAGCCCACGAGTTTGAGGTTGCTGTGAGCTGTGACGTTATGGCACTCTACGGAGGGCAACATAATGAGACTATGTCTCAAAAAAAAAATATGGGAAGGAAACTACATACATGTATGTTTCCTTTACTACACACACACACACACACACACACATATCTGTATTATTTTATTTTATTTTTTTGAGATGGAGTCTCACTCTGTTGCCCTGGGTAGAGGGCCATGGTGTCATCATAGCTCACCTCTTGGGTTTACGCAATCCTCTTGCCTCAGTCTCCTGAGTAGCTGGGTCTATAAGTGCCCACCACGATGCCTGGCTTGTTTTTCTGTTTTTAGTAGAGACGGAGTCTCACGATTGCTCAGGCTGATCTTGAACTTCTGAGTTCACCTTGGTCTTCCAGAGTGCTTGGATTACAGATGTGAGTTATTGCACCCAGCTCATAATATTTTTTTATTGTAACAAAAACTGAGAAACAGCCTAAAGGTGTAACAACAAGGACTTAGTAGGTAAATGTATGATTATATCTACCAATATCATGAAATTATTAAAAGATTCATTGGAAAGACTACAACATGGAAAAGAAAAGTTGAGTTCATGCTGTAACAACTTAAAATATACTGTACATATGAAAAGAATACACAAAATGATAATATTTGTGTTAAGATTATGAATAATTTTAAAATTATATATTCAAAATTTCTCTAAATGTTTCTGTTATTTAAAATGAGCTTAAATATTAGAAACATATGCTTAAAATTTCTGAAGTCTTAGAAATTTGTGGCAATCCATGCTGAAATGGTACATAAAAATTTCCATTTGCTAATGTTCTAATGTTGGCAGACAGTACATTTTTCAGCTAAGCAAATGTCAATTGTTGCTATAGCACTTCTTAAATTAAAATAAAGTCACATAATAATTGGCAGGGGTACTCTTAGGTAAATATGGAGAAAAGTCAAAGATTGATTAAGAAAAGGATAATGTTAACCTTCCCAGTCAGTGACAGGATATAGGTTGAGATCCTTTGAGATCCTACTACTGTTACCTGACCAAGTGGGTCTGCCTGCTTGTCACTGTCAGCCAAATGCAGACATGGAGATTAGGTCCAACAAGCTTTATTATCGGAAGGACAGCAATTCTGGAGAACAATGAGAGAAGCCTCTCCAAGATTGTTCTGCCCTTCTATTTTCTTTTATACATAAAAGTTGAAGCAAAACCCATATTAACCCACAGCTTAAACAACAATTGATGCTTATCTTAAACAAAAGTAATTAGTATAACTCATGACTCATAATAAATAATAATTGGTATAACCCATGACCCAAAACAACATTTCTTCTTCTTTTTTTTTTTTATTAAATCATAGCTGTGTACATTAATGCAATCATGGGTACAATGTGCTGGTTTCATATACAGTCTGAAATATTTTCATCAAACTGGTTAACATAGCCTTCATGGAATTTTCTTAGTTATTGTGTTAAGACATTTATATTCTGCAGTTAGTAAGTTTCACCCTTCTAAGATGCACTGTAGGTGTGACCTCCACCAATTCCCTTCCCTCCACCGATCCTCCCCCCCACCCCATCCTGCCTCTCCCCTTTCCCCATATTCTTGTGCTATAATTGGGTTATAGCCTTCATATGAAAGCTATAAATTAGTTTCATAGTAGGGCTGAGTACATTGGATACTTTTTCTTCCATTCTTGAGATACTTTGCTAAGAAGAATATGTTC
>CAUYON010024391.1:0-38208 GCA_963573935.1 Arctocebus calabarensis | reverse complement strand
CCCCGGTGTTGTGTCTCTGTGTTTAACCTACCCAGGGTCCTCTAATTCCAACTTCTCGGAAGTCACTCTGGCAGGATTAGCCAGTAAGGAAAACTTCAGCAGCGTATGCCTGCGAAGCGTCAACCTGACGGAGCAGAACTCCAACAACAGCGCAGTGCCCTACAAGAAGCTGATGCTGCTACAGATCAAAGGTACCCTGGGCAGCCCGGAGGAACTGCACGTTGACCAGTGGTTTCCGCCTGGCCACGTCCCAGGCCTGACTACTCCCTGGATTCCCTGCGCGGGACAGGAGTGCAGGCTTATTGAGAACCTTCTGTGTGCCACGTGCCATGCCACCCTCTCTCACTTGAGTGTCCCAAAATTCAATGAGGTGGGAAATATTATGCCTATGGGGGCCTCGGGAAGTTTGTAACATGTCTAAAGTCACAGCAGATGCCAAGTGGCAGAGCTGGATTCGGGCCCAGGCATCCCCCACTCTGGAGTCCCAGCCTGTGCACCTGCCCTGCCCTGCCCTGCCCCACAGCCCAGCCATACACGGTACACAGCGCCGTCAGAGTGGCTCTCTGCTCTCTGCTCACTTCTCCTTGTGGAGATACGCAAAAGTCAGCACAGGCCGGAGGGAGAAAGGCAAATTCTTGGGGAAAGAAGCAAGGGAAGGTGGGAGAGAATGAAGCTCCCTGGGTTCTGCTGGCATCGTTGTCCTATCCCTACCTAGCTAGGGAGGCTTCAAAGACAGCAGGGCGCTTTGGGCCGGGAAGAGAGAGACATGGCTGCCTCCTGGTAGCTGCCCTAGAGGTGACTCCGCAGGAGGACAAGGGGTGAAATACACTGCCTTCCTGATGGGTCTGGTGCCTTCTTGCATAACTATTATCCTTTTACAAAGACTAGTGGAAGCCTCCATAACCCATCTCTATGGCATGTCCTAACCCAGAGACTACAGTAGAGTGTAGCTGGGGAAAGCAGGAAATCAACCAGTCTCTAGGAGGAGGTGTTGAGCTGCGCAGGGCTGTGCGTCCCTCCTCTGGTGACCTATGGGCACAGTGGCAGCTCTGGACAGGGAGATCCTTAGAAAAAGGAGGGCCTGGCTCAGGAGTCTCACTGAGCGTAGAGGAGATGTTACTGGGATGGAGAGAAAGGCCCCGGAGAAGAGAGAGGGGAGCTCAATGTTTGCTCATTTCCCCAGAGGATGGACCTTTCATTTATCCATACTCGGTCCTAAGTAGCGTGGTGACTCCAGGGAACTGATGGGTAGAACCACCACGGCGTCCACTTTAAAGCCCCCTGTGCCACCCAGGGTCACATAGACAGACTCTTTGGAATTGAAAGAGTCTGTAACAGGGACGCACTAGATGTGGAGTATGTCCCAATCCCAGTTCTCCCATATGGGAAAGCAGCGATGACTCTGCCTCATGTCCAGGGAGAAGACACGTGCAGACCAGGCTGGTGGAACCTCGAGCTTTGTCACTCAACAGTGGGGACTGCTTCCTCCTGCTGTCTCCCCACCACTGCTTCCTGTGGGTGGGAGAGTTTGCAAACGTCATTGAAAAGGCCAAGGTTGGTATTAAAAATAAAAACACTTTAGGTAACATCTCCTTTGGATGCCCATGGAATGTTCTTTCTGTTGTCAGATCATTAAAAAGCTTCTCAAGTGTGCCAGGTGTGTCTTTCAAGTGCAAAGGGATAGGTGGTATTTCTTTTCCTGAATGTCTCTCAAAGAAGCTTCTGTTAGGTGCTTATGGGAATGTTTTAGAAGGTCCGTGACCTACACCTTACTCCTGTGTAAAAAAGGAACTGGCTCCACTTCAAAGTTCCTTTTCTTTTGAGACAGAGTCTCAAACTGTCTTTGCCCTTGGTAGAATGCCATGGCAATGGAGCTCTTGAGCTTAAGTGATTATCTTGCCTCAGCCTCCCAAGTAGCTGGGACCCAGGTGCCCACCACAATGCCCGGCTATTTTTTGTTTGCAATTGTCATTGTTGTTTAGCAGGCCCGGGCCAGGCTTGAACCCGCCAGCCTTGATGTATGTGGTTGGCACCCTACTCACTGAGCTGTGGGCACCAAGCCCACTTCAAAGTTCTTTATCCTGAATACCTATGAAGTTTCCCCACAGACCTTTTGAAGAGAGTCCTGCAGAATAAAGCCCAAAGAATGGGTATCTTTTAAAAGACCACATGACCTATGGAATACTGAAGATTAAGAACTATTGCTCAAAAAAATTGATGTATTTATAATTTCTTGCCTTTATTGAAAATCCTCAATAACTAGCCTGTATTTATAATTTCCCCATCCTGTATTTAGAATTTCTTGCCTTTATTGAAAATCCCCAATATCCAGCATCCACCCATGACTGTGGTCACAGGTTTTTCTTGCAGACATAGTGTTTCTCTTCTCTGATTTCAACATGTGCCACTCTGTCTAGACGTGGGGTTTGCTACCCAAGTAATTGTGTTCCTCTCTTTTTATAGGCCTCAGAACTTGCAACTTTAATTCAGACAAAGAGGGAACTTGGATGTAGAGCTACTTATATCCAAACTATTGAAGAAGGGATTAATACACACACGCATGCAGCCAAAGACTTCTGGAAACTCCTGGGTGGCCAAACCACTTACCAATGTGAGAATTTATTGTATCTCAGAGGTTGATAAGACTTGAATCTCCTTTCTTTTCCCTTTGGTCATTGTTCAAAACCAATCAGGGTAAAATGTGATACTCTCCTGTTCTTCTTATCCCCAAGCTGCTGGAGACCCAAAAGAAGATGAGCTATATGAAACAGCTATCATAGAAACAAACTGCATTTACCGTCTCATGGATGACAAACTTGTTCCTGATGATGACTACTGGGGGAAAATTCCAAAGTGCTCCCTACTACAACCAAAAGAGGTACAGTGGGTGGGCTCCACCCTTCAACAAGAAGGTACATTGAAAGCACACTTTGCACAGGGCAGCCCATTAAAACAGATATAAGTGCCCAAAAGGGTTAGATGGTGTTAGTACTAACTGTAGAACATTTACAGCTTTTTAAAGGGTATTTATAATTTTAAACCATTACTGCCATCTTAAATAGCAACATAGAATTCAGAGTATTGTGCAGAGGCAACAAGGATCATTGGAGGCTTTTATACTTTAGGCAAAATGTAAATATTCCTTAGCCCTCTCTCTCAAATTTTTAATAAACATTAAATATTTTTCAGTCCTTCATTTGGAGGAATACTTAGATGCATGCATGTAGAATGTGTGGATTTGCCAAGTAATGTGCTGTTCTATTCCTCCCACACTGGTAAATATTTATTAATTACACACATACTGTCAAATATGGTAAATGTTGAGGAAACAAAGAGAAGATGCACAATGATCTTCAATTTCAGTAGATAGAAGAGTATTTCTAACCAAAAGCTTGACTGAAAGTGTGATATGGGTGGGCATTTAAATGAGAAAAATCATCACAGAAAAATAAGTGGGAATAATTTTAAAGAGAAAGTGAAATTAAGTCTAGTTTAGAGTTAAGTAAAATTTGGATTGCTGGAAATGATGGGAGAAACCACAGACGTGGAAATAAGAATTAGCGTTACATTCATGTATACACGCAGCCAACACTTAGTAATCAACACTCAGTCCCCACTATATATGTATCTGTATGGTGTAATCTCTGCCCTTAAGGATCTTGGAATTATGTGCAGGAGAGAAAGAATACAGCGGAGACTGATATCCACAAAGCGTCCTTTATATGTTATGTGAGTGAACAAGCAGTTGAGGGAGAGAGGGAGGAAGGAAAAAAGGTGAGATGTACTTAAATGACTCTTTTATGAATCAAAAGTGGTTTGAGAGTTCCAAAGAGGAAGCATTAACTTGGGCATTTAGGACATTAGGAGAAAGAAATCACCCCTCAGGGCAGAGGCTGACATGGTAGGCAGAGTAGTGCCAGCTGATCAGACCTGGTACCTTTTCTGTGTTTGTATGGATCGCCCCGTTAAGATTTGTTATCATCGCCCATTTAACTCGTTGTCAGCAGAGACCCTGATTCTCCTCGAGCACATCTTTGAAGTTAACAAATTCTGTGCCTTTTCCCCAGGTACTGGTCTTTGATTTCGGTAGTGAAGTTTATGTGTGGCATGGGAAAGAAGTCACATTAGCACAACGAAAAATAGCATTTCAGCTGGCAAAGCACTTATGGAATGGAACCTTTGACTATGAGAATTGTGACATCAACCCATTGGATCCTGGAGAATGCAATCCACTTATTCCCAGGTACTGCTCCAGCCCACAGGTGGCTCGTAACCAGATCTTGCTTCCTGCCATAGTCATCTACTGTCGCTCTTTCTAGATTTAGCTTTCACAGATGATTACACGCACTGTCCCATGAATATTCACGAAAAGAACATTTCTTTAGCTTTTACCTAATTTGGAAATATGGATGTTATAATCTTCTGGAACATGTTTGTATTATATTTAATTTCTTAAAGTGAACAAATGGTTCCCACCTGCAGCATTCCAACTGTTATGGAGGCAGAGGAATAGCAATTGTTTAAACAAATTACATGTTGATCTGAAAAGTGTCCTGGGATCTGGAATTCAGCCATTGATCTCAAGGTGCAAAAGCAACTCGCTTCCTTCTCATTTCATACCTTCCCAGCATAGCCCTTGATTTCCAGGATTTACTTGGTAATGTAGGCGATGTTTATGCCTTTATGCCTTTGGTGGGGAGAATCTGCTATTAAAATAATGATTGTAATTTTAATACTTCCTATAGTGCACTGTACTTTTTCAGGTCATTTTAACAAATCAACAGGATATGCACAAACTCTAAGAAATATAATTATTAAAAAAGAATTCTTAAAGCAAAAGATTGCTTTTTTTTTAACTACCAGACCCCCTCCAAAAAAGTGCTTTGAAACTATATGTGCCATATAATAAATTAAAAATATATGGCACCAAACACCAAACAGAAATAGATATAAAAAAAAGAAATATATGTGCCATATAATAAACTAGAAATAGATATGCCAGCAGACTATTGGAAATCATGCAACCTCATTTAAATATTTTCCTTGAATTGGTATCCAAATATCAAGTTTCCTACTTTAAAGTCCAACTACTGATTTTATTATTAATTATCATGATACAAATCATAAGTAATTATATTGGTGCAGTGAAAAGTTTTAAAATCCTTTTTTAAGCAAATGTGCATTTAATGTTAGCACTGTAACTACTAGTGTTTTCAGACTGAACTATGACTAAAAATATTTAATTTGGTGTTGTAAAAGAAAAAAATAGTGTTGTTGCATAAAATTTGCATGATGACCAATGTATTGGTACTAGTGACATAATGAGAGAGGTGCAGACGAGCGAGCACCTCACCCACTGGTTTTCAACATCTCAGAGACAGAATCAAATGAAGAGCTTTTTAAAACAAAATGTATTTGCCAGGCCCTGCCTAGAGAGTTGTTTTCAGTTCCCATGGGGTGGGGCTTATATGTCAGTGTGTCTTATGAGCTCCTAGGAATTTCAAGGTGCAGCCGAGATTACACACCCAACATCTTCTATAAACAAGTAGGCTGAAATCACTGAGCCCAGTTCCAGTGAGTAAGTCAGGGAAGGAGGTGGCAAAACACACCCGGCTCCCGCTCCAGGGTCACCCCCCGAATGCTGCGATCTTCTGGGTTCTTGCTTCAAATCATAAAAGGCAGATGTCGAACGCAGCAGCCAAGGCCCCTTTCCCTAGCCATTTCAGCGAGTCTGCAGGGTTGGATTGACATGAAAGACTGTCATTCAGGTCTGCTCTGATTAAAGTCCACAGCCTTTCCAGGCAGCTGCGAAATCCCCATCATTGCTGATATTTGGGTCCTAACGTTGGGTGAGAGCCGGAGGCGGAGGTGTCTGTGTTCCTGTGCGTAGTCCTCTCCCTTTCCTTTGAAAACAGACAGCCTTTTTGATGTGCCTCAGCCATTAAGCCAGAAACTATAGTCCTGACCAAATAAGAGGTGACCCATGCAGGGTCACACCATGGTTCCAGTTCATGACCAGACACTGCTGAGGGCGAGGAACAGCTGCAGGCTATTCCCAGGGCTGTCCCTCCCCACCACCTGTATTATACTTTCTCAGCTCCGCCTTTTTGTAAATTACCTGCCTTCTTGGCTGCAGCACCAAATTCTAAAATCCCAAGACCATCCAAGACCTCCAGTTCGATCTGGGTCATTTATGAGTCCTGCTCTCCTGCCTGTTGCCCTGGCCAGTGGCCTAGAAATAAATGTGCAAAGATTCGCCCTGGGAGATACCAAAGTGTGTTCACTTTAGTAACAGAGACGATCCCTGTACTCTGGAGAGCTTCCTCGTAACATGAGTGAAATAATGGAGAACGCAGAACTAGATACTTCTTCATTGCATCTGTTAATTGGAGGGAAACTCAGGAAGCACCTGCAGGTGGCTGGGTAACTTAAAGTAGGGAAGGTGTACACGTGGCTCCCACCTGTCCTGAGATCCCAAAGGCAAGAATGTGCTAGAAGCAAGAAGAATCCAGTCCTACGTGTTCCCTGTCACACGCAGGCACACAGACTTGCAAGGACTTAGGCTAAAACAATATCACTCAAACAAGTGAAAATAAACCACTTGTTTTATAGACCACTTCTGTATTTTGAGTTTTTCTTTTTTAATGGCCTGTGTGTTTGTTTTTGATTCTTTGCTTCCGTAGGGCTTAATCTTGTTTTGTTTTTTTCCTATCTACTTCCTACAGAAAAGGACAGGGGCGGCCTGATTGGGCCATATTTGGGAGACTCACAGAGCACAATGAGACTATTTTGTTCAAAGAGAAGTTTCTGGATTGGACAGAACTGAAGCGACCCAGTGAGAAGACGGCCGGGGAGCTCACCCCACAGAAGGTAGTCTGGGTGCTGAAGCCTGAACCTCGGGCCTCAGTTTGAGTCCCAACACGGGTGGTCTTGATGTGTAATGACCAAATCAGGGTGCTTAGCAAATTCATCACCTCTTGGACTTATCCTTTCTCTGTGGGTGAGAGCGTTCAGAAACCTCTCTTCTAGCTGTTTTGTAATGTACAATACCTGACTGTTTGCCAAAATCGCCCTCCTGAGCGACACTGGAGCTTGTTTTTAATCTAATTGTCACTTCGTGCCCAATGACCACACGCTCCCCACCCTGCCTCTCCCATCCCTCCCTCATACAACAAATACAAATGTAAGAAAATACCAGATTGCACCCTACACATATGTATAATTACAATATGTCAATTAAAATTTCTTTAATTTTTTAAAAATAAAAAATAAATGAACACACACAAAGAAAAGTGTCTTTGAAGCTAAGAAGGCTTCCGAGGACTCACTGATAGAACAGCAGACATGTCTCCAACCATAATCTAACTCGGGGAGATGAAAATAGCCCCATTTGTACCTGTCTTCAGACATCCCTGGCAGTGTTGCAGTGACAGGTATCCAGGCCTCCCAGTCTTTGTTGGACACACGTCCTCCCCTAAATGCAGTTAAGCACCAGAGACAGAGCGTGACAGCTGTGGCTTCTGTGCCGTCCCACGGGCAGTCGAAAGAGCATCCAGTGTGACAAGGAATGGCTGTAGACACAGCGGCAGCTGACCTCATGGTTTCATGTTCCCTTGCAGGAAGACCCAAGGGCTGATGTGAAGCCCTACGACGTGACGCGAATGGTGCCCGTGCCCCAGATGACAGTGGGCACCATCCTGGATGGAGTCAATGTCGGCCGTGGCTATGGCCTGGTGGAGGGGCAGGACAGGAGGCAGTTCGAGATCTCCAGCATCTCCGTGGATGTCTGGCACATCCTGGAGTTCGACTACAGCAGGCTCCCCAAGCAGAGCATCGGGCAGTTCCACGAGGGGGACGCCTATGTGGTCAAGTGGAAGTACATGGTGAGCACCACAGGTCAGTGACCGCCGACGTTCCCTTCAAGCTGAGGGCCTGGGGCTGCGGGGGCTGTCACACCCTCCCTGCAGGAGTGCCATGCTGCCCTCTAGTCACAGGCTTTGGGGAGCCACTTAGTAAACCATAGAGATAAAAAGAAATGAGGGGGTTCCTCACGAGCAGCCTTCCCCGGCCTCTGACGCTCCCTTACAGAGATGGAACTCGACTTGCTCGCCAAGGCCTCCCGGTACTCTCCCTCACCCCCGCCACGTCCCCAGAGCATTCCTAGGAAAGTGACGATTAGCCTCCAAATGATATTTACCACGTGGCTGTGTGCTGCTTCAATTAAAGTCATTAAGGAGAGCATCTCCGGGTGATTGAAAACTGGAACCAAGCAGTGGTGTAAGGTTGCAGTAAATACACGCATGAAAGATTTATTTTAAAAATCACAGAAGCTATTTCCTCTGAGAGTGAGAGCAAGAACAGTGCTTTGTGGGCCGAAGATAGTAAGTACATAGTCGGGACTAACCCTGATGCCCGTGGGCAAGGCACCCTTAGCAAAACGCTGGATGGGGTGCCCTGCCCCAGAGCCAGGAAGGGGCAGGGGGCTGTGAACTTTGGAACTGTCTTAATCCCTTTTCCTTGCCCACAGCGCTCCTCATGCCTTCCCCTTTAGGAGAGCAGGTATGTCACAGCTCGGAGATTTAAGAGAGTTTATTCACCTCTTCTAGCCCCTTCTCCGAGCAGGTGTGCCTGTGCCCAGGGGCCACAGGAAGCATAGGCTCCTCAGACACCTGCGGGCTCATAGCCATTTGATTTCTTTCCCCATTCACCAAAAATAAGTCTCTTCGCCTCCTGGCAACATTTCCTGAGCACCTGCTCTGTGTGAGATGCCTTTTGAGGGGACCACGTAAATATTTCAGACCCTGCCTCCAAGAAGTGCGCGGTATTGACAATGAAGTGAGTGTGGGAAGAGGTGGGAGTGAGTCACGCTGTAGGAGAGCCAGGTCCCTGGAGACTGAGTCCAGCAGCAGGGGAGCAGGCCAGGAAACCATGACCCAGACAGCCCAGGGGGCACCCTGACTGCAGGCCTACAGGTCCATCCGGCCCCTCTGGCACGATGCTGGGGGTTTACCCTGTGCTGTAGCTGAGTGCCCAACAGGCCCTGCAGGACTGGTTCTGCTGTGATGCTAATTTCTCAGAGGAGGATCAGAGCAGCAAGATTAAATAACGCACCCAAAGTCAAAGTCGTGCAGCTGGGAGAGCACAGAGCTGGACGCTCAGGTCCAGCCCACCCTGTTCAAACACAAGTGTGGTGTGAGCCTCTCTGCAGCTCACTCTGTGGGCAGAGAGCCGAAGCCCGGGCCCAGCACAGGGCACGGGGAGCCGGCAGAGGGTGAGGGCTGAGTCGGCAGTGAGGCAAACTTGAGGTTGGGCCTCTGAACATTCAGGGAAAGGGCTCTCCCCAGGCCCAGCCGCTCTGACCCCTCCTTCCAGGGAACGGCAGGGTGTCAGGCAAGAGGGAGGGGACATTTCTCATAACTTAATTCCTCCCTTTCCCTAAGGAGGCCACGTGGTTGGAGGAAAGACCACAGTTGTTAGAACCCCCTGCCCTGGGACCCAGAATCTCAGACCTTTACTCACCAGCCGTGCAAGTGGGTAAAGTCACTGTCTGCGCCTTGGTTTTCTCACCTGGAAAACAGGGATTATTTATTATACCTGGCTCTCCAGACACTGTCATCTGGCACATGTGACGTTTGCTGTGGTGCCCAGCAAATGGTCACACTGTAGGTGCAGGGAATAGCCATCACTGACAGTCTCAGCAGAAGCAGCATAATTACTGTGGTTATGATGGGAGAATGTGGGTCTCCTCCGAAAAATAGCAATTCCCAAAGAATCACTACAGTGGACTGAAGCTCTTTGCTCTGACGCAAAGGGGGCATGCAGAAATAATAATCTTCCCTGCTGGCTGGCAGTGAAGACAGTAATAGGGAATTTACTGTGTTTGGAGGCAAGGTGGAACGAATCTACTAACCTCTGGAGCTGTGGCTCTGGGGATTTTCAGAAACAAACTTGATAGATACCCCAAGTTGTGACTCTGAAAATGCAGACAGGGAAATGCATGTTTCAGAGAACAGGACGAAGGGGCACCACAGTTTGAAACTGAGTTATTTTCTTACCTTAGCCATTAGTTATAAGAAAGAAATCACACTAAGTGAACGAATAAAACTATAATAAAATGAATTAATTGTAAATAAAACAGAGCTTTCTGAGACCTTTATGGACTATTTGCTTAGAGGCCCCTAGGAAATAATGATTTGAGCCAGGTGATTTTTCTATTATTTCTATATTTCTTCCTAGTAAATCCAATAATGTACTTTTGACAGCCAGCATGAGCATCTTTATGAGGAGGGTTACAGCTCTGAAAAAGTCCAGCTGCAGAGAATAAAGTCTGATCTGGGAGCAGATTTCAGAGAGTCCCTCTGGGAGCAGAGCACTGGCGTTTGAAGCCCAATGGCACTTGAAGGCACTCTGCAGCAGTTATGGAAGCCCTGGCCCCTCGGTAACACTGGCCTGTCTTCTCCATCACTCATGCCCCATAGTTGGCTGCGCTTGCAAACAGGACTGAATCAGAGCTCTTCTGGGTCAGGGGCAGCAGGAAACAGCAGTCACAAAGGCATGGGGTCCTCCTCTGGGTAGACACCAGCCAACAGCTAGGGTCAGATGCTCAAGCTGCCCGGTGACTTGGGGTGATACAACTTGAGTTTCTATAGGTAGGTGGTATGGGTGCACATGACCATGAGCAGTTCTTCATAGCTCAGTTTTCTCTTGTTCTATAAACAGAACTACTGGCAATAAACTTACTCTCCAAAGTATGGCATGATCTATCAACACTTTACCTTAGACATCTGGTCAAGGTTGTAGACATAATGATCCAGAAAATTCTTCCTACTGAATGGTAGGTGGTATAAATTTAGGACTAAATTTAGGTACATTGAGGAAAATTAGTGAAATATCTGCTTTATGAAATACCTGTAAAAAAATAATTCTATTTTATTATACATTCAAGTCTACTTTAGAATGTTAGGATTTAATGTTGATTATTTAAGGATGAATATACATTTACACAATGTATTTGAGTGCTAACAAATTCCAAGGTCTATATAAACTGTTGGGTTCTATTTTAAGTATATCTTTCCCTAGTAACTTAGTTAACATAAGGAATTTTATTCACCTGGAAGATGGGGATTGCCAATCAAAGACAAACTTTTGTTGCTATCTTAGCAGAAATTTCAACAGAGTGGTTTCCAAATTAACTGAGGGTATCTCTAATACTCATTGGTGGTTCCCATTTCACTTTGGCCACTCAAAACCACATAAATATGACCAGCCCAGACCCACAATGGATGGCATGAAAGACTATGCATGGTCAAAATATTTTAAGAAATCATTAATTTTAAGAATCATCTATGAAAACGATGTTATATTCTGCTAAAGGAAGGGCTAAAAATCAAATAAAAATGGCCACTGTCCTTGTAAGAATTTAAACACGCTTTCCTCTCACCTTTATTCCTCAATAAAACTGTGATTTTGCAAGTGGGATTGGAACTGAGAATGTGTGCAGTGATACGGAACTGGAGAATCCAGTTGTTATCATTAATTTTGAACATGTGTCATCACTGAGCACACTGGGACACCTGGACCTTTGAGTCAGTCACAAAGATGGCCCAAAAGGTTCTGTATCCTGATCGCTATCTTCAGGATTCTCTCCAGAAAGCCCTTCTCTCAACAGGCAGTCCTATTGCCCAAATCCTGCCAGTGCTACCTCCCCCACCTTTCGTTCTCCCAGCATCATCCCTATCTGAAACTGTCTCACTCATCTATTTGTTTATTAGAACGAAAGTCCAGAGGTTCTTGTTCATCACTGTAGCCCCAGTATCCTGAAGAGTCCCTGATTAGTGAGAATTGGTCACCTGAGTCAACAAAAGGAATCTAGAGTGAGATACTTTCCTAGATGTAGAGATTTTAAGGTCTGCAGAGTCATCTAAAATGCCCTTTTCACCAGTTAGCCCTCCATGACCACTCTCCAGAGCAAGCAGCCTAATCCCGATCTGTGAGATGCCAGTCAGAAGGGAGATCAGGACTTAATCCCAGATTATTTTATGAAAGTGATATGTTGGCAATTTCTCTCCTCCATTTCTGACAGAACTTGGAAACTTCAAAGCTTGCTTCTTTAAAAAAAAAAAAACTAGACTAGTTTTAATAGTCTACATTTTTTCCTTTGAGCTTAAAACTGGTCCAGCTGCTGTTTTTAATATCTTCTCCCTACCAGCTAATCTTCTGCCAAAGAAAGGCGTAATATGGAAAACACGTTTGTGTCTGTGTGAGCCATTGGTCCTGCTCCAGTGGTCACCAAGTAGCTTAAGAAATTATTCTGTCACACGCGTGGAGAGATCTGCCACCTCCCTCTGAGACAGGTGGTTTTCTGTGTCTAGCAAGAGGGTTTTTCTGATCATGTTTCTCTACTCTGGAGGCCTTGGGGCAGTGAGCTGGAGACAAAGGTGCTTTCTCTCTTCTCTAAGGTATGACCAACTCCCCCCCAATGCACCCCCAAGTGTGAGTGGCCCATCCTCAGCCCAGGCCCTGCAGAGGTGAGCTGGGCATTGCTCCTCCTCTGGCCACTCAGCGGCTGACCTGGCCCTGTGCCCCTGTGTGTTCATAGTGGGAAGCCGGCAGAAGGCGGAGCACTCGGTGAGGGTGGCCGGCAAAGAGAAGTGCGTCTACTTCTTCTGGCAAGGCCGGCAGTCGACAGTGAGTGAGAAGGGAACGTCGGCGCTGATGACAGTGGAGCTGGACGAGGAAAGGGGGGCCCAGGTGAGTCCTGGGAGCTGCTGAGCCCACCGAGACCCAGATGGGCATCCTTTCCTGGGAGCCAGTGACCCTCAGCCTGGTCCCTAAGACCTGTTTCTAATGGCAAAGACCAGGTCACCCAAAGTCCAGCCCTGGTCTGGCTCCTGGAGATTTCAGGCTATGCTTCCCATATATTTTATCCTCCCACCTGTTACAATATGATCGGAGACAAAATGTAATGGCTGTAAATAGTGAGTCCATGCCACAGGCACAAATGGACGATGAATAGTTTTAAAAGGTTTCCACCTAACTAATAAGCAAGGAATGGCAAATAAAATGAAGAGATGCCATCATCCACTTCTAAAGAATGGACCCAGGGCTGGCAAGGGTCACTCACATGCTGCCAGTGGGAAGTGTGACTTGGAACAACCATCCTGAAGAGAAGTTTGGGCTCAAGAACCTTAAAATTGAATCATATGTTACCCTTACACAAATCTGCCTGAACTCTATCAGAGATTAACGTAAAAATTGTATATTCCATCTTCTGCTTTCCTCACAGCAGCACAAGTGGGTTTTCTGGAACACTCCAGATCAGGTCACTCTTTTGCCCTCTGCCACAGAGACAGTGGTCTCAGTGGCTACCTAGGGGATCCACCACCTTCAAGGTGGGCCTGGGCATCTTTGCAAGACCCCTTATTCTAGGCTGGGTGCAGTGGTTCACATCTATAATGCTAACCCTCTGGGAGGCCAAGGCAGGTGGATTGCCTAAGCTCAAAAGTTCAAGACCAGCCTGAGCTAGAGCAAGACTCCATCTCTAAAAAAAATAGCTGGGTCTTATGGCAGGTGCCTGTAGTCCCAATTACTGGGGAGGCTGAGAGAAGAGGATCTCTTGAACCCAAGAGTTTGAGGTTGCTGTGAGCTATAAAACCATGGCATTCTACCAAGGGCGAAAAAGTAAGACTCTATCTGAAGAAATAAAAAGGTCCTCTTCCTCATTCCCCCTTCACTCTCTGACTCTTTAGTCATACTTTCCTCCATGTAAAATGGCATAATCATTTAGTTTACTTATTTATTATCCATCTTCCCCCACAAGCAGTCTGCCCTGGGCTTACAATACCTTGGCCTCATGACCCCATTATAGCCCCAGAGCCTGGCAGGGACTGCTACCCAAATCCAAGGTTTTGGAAACATTTCTTTTTTAATCTTTGGATGATCTGTGCCTTGGGCATCTCATCCTTTAGTATCAGCAAGTAAGAGTTGACTCTGGGGCTTCTAGAACACAGGACACCACATGCAAGTATTTTTACTTCCTCAGATGCATGATTAACATTAGCATGAAGGAACACAGCAGAGACATTTTCTGCAGAAATAGATCAACACTCACCCCGGCCTCTAGAGTGCTAAGAACTAATCATGTTCCCTAAAAAAATGTTAAAGTGCATATTTTCTACTATGGACTATATTTTAGAAATGGTCATTGGCAACAGTTGCATTTTAATTACTATTATTCCTAATAGTAATTTCAACTACAACTCTTCCCTTTTATGGTAAAGACCATGAATAAATATGTTTTAATCACGGCTTCAAATTATCCTTAGAGGCCAGGTGCAGTGGCTCATGCCTATAATTCTAGCACTCTGAGAGGCCACGGTGAAAGGATTGCTTGAGCTCAGAAGATTGAGACTAGCCTTAGCAAGAGGGAGACCCCATCTCTACTAAAAATAGGAAAACTAACTAGGCGTTGTAGTGAGCTCTTGTAGTCCCAGCTACTTGGGAGGCTGAGGCAAGAGGATCACTTGAGCCCAAGAGTTAGAGGTTACTGTGAATGATGACAACATGACACTCTAGCCAGGGTGACAGAGAGAGACTCTGTCTCAAAAAAAAAAAAAAATCCTTGGAGTTTTCAGTCTCAATTTCTATAGTTTGAGTATTTCATCAATTATCAATGCAATGATGGAAATTTATTTTAAACACAAAACACGCCCACTAGTGGCCATGGCGGTGCGTGCTTATCGTCCCAGCTGCTTGGGAGGTTGAGACAGGAGGATCACTTAAGCCCAGGAGAGCAAGGTGGCAGTGAGCTATGATGAGACCTCTGGACTCCAGCCTGGGTGATTAGAGGGAGACCCTGTCTCAAAAAAAAAAAGGCCCTAGGATTGATAAATTTACCTTATGGCGAAAAATACTTTCTCAGAACTCTAGAACTACCCAACCACCAGCACAACAAAATATTTTCCTCTTTAAGGGAAAATGTCCTGCAAAGTAAGAGGGAGCTGATTCCACCCCAACACTGTTCACGGTGCAGGCACGTCCTGGGGGAGAAAAAATGAGAGGCTCACAGCGCTAGAGTGGGCTACTGTGTTGATAGCAAAGGACACATTTCCCCCCCAGAATCACTAAGTTAGTGATTAGTCATTCTCATGGCTGAGAGGTATACACCTTGTTTAAAATAGGTTTAAATCAACCCTGTTGCACTGATACCATAGAATACCATTCAAATATGAAAATTCACACTTTAAAAGAATATTTAATGACAGAAAAAATATTAGGTGGAAAAAACAAGGGTATAAAGCAACATGAAGCAACACTCCCTATATCATTTAGGGAAAACAAAACAAAACATACCTGAAAAATCCTTTGAAAGGAAGGCTGCGGACTGAATTCTAATAGTTCTCATCTTTAGAGAACAGCATTATCCCTGACTTCTGTTTGATGTTTTCCAAGTTTCCCATAAGAGGCATGTATTCTTTTTATGACTGTGAAAACCCTAACTATCGCTGTTACTGATTTTATTGTGTCTAAATTTGAAGGTCCAGGTTCTCCAGGGCAAGGAACCCCCCTGTTTTCTGCAGTGTTTCCAGGGGGGGATGGTGGTGCACTCTGGAAGGCGGGAAGAGGAGGAAGAAAATGCGCAAAGTAAGTCACTTTTACTGCTGGGATTTGATTTTTTTTTTTTTCTTTCCTCCCCTGGAAGGTATTTTTATAGGTGAAGGGATTTAAAGTCAGTCTCTCTTCATATAGCTGTGGCTTTAACACTGAAAGCTGCCTAATGTTTGCCTGATAAATCAGCTTTATGGGGAGCCCGTACCCCACCTCCTCCCTATGGAATTAAGACCCACTTTGTGTGCAGGCGGCTGCAAGATTCCTTCACCTGAGCCTGAGCCCTCCCAGCGGCTGTCCACTCTTTTTAGAAGGGAAAAAAATATCGGTGGATCTTCTATTATAAATTATAGGATTTTTGTTGGCCAGCATCCAAAAAACAAAAGTCTTAGCTTTAAAAGCCTTTTAAAATATGCCTGTTGTATGACTTATACATTTTGGAAAAATGGTTTTTCTACATGGCAAGCTTCTGGCAACCTGCCTCTGCCTCCAGAAGGATTTGTTTTCCGGGATGGCAGTGAGGTCAGATGTGCTGCCCAGAGTGACTTCATGCTCCGCCTCCCTGTCCCTTCAGTCCCTGGTTGCAAAGCGGCGACCAGGAAGGGCTGCTTTCCTTGTCCCTAGCTGGGGTCCTAACTCTGTGCCGCGGGTGCCCCCTGCAGGTGAGTGGAGGCTGTACTGCGTGCGAGGAGAAGTGCCCATGGAAGGGAATCTGCTGGAGGTGGCCTGTCACTGCAGCAGCCTGAGGTCCAGGACCTCCATGGTGGTTCTCAATGTAAATAAGGCCCTCATATACCTGTGGCACGGATGCAAAGCCCAGGCCCACACCAAGGAGGTCGGGAGGACGGCGGCCAATAAAATCAAGGAACAGTGAGTGCTGTGTGAATGGGAGGGAGAGACACAGGCTGAGGCGGGAGGGGTTCCCAGGAGTCCCCGGTTGTGTGCTCAAAGTGACTTCCCCAAGGGGACAGTTATGAATGTGCTCAGAGACCTCTGACTTCCAAGGAGAAGGGACACGTGTCTCAGACAGGACATCCGATCGGAGGGCTTCCCCCGTGGCAGTCAGAGCGTTTTCGGATTTGCCTCTGTGGTTGCCGTTCAGCTTTTGAGTTATAAATCTGGAGTCTTTTAATAGTGAAGGAGCAGATTTCAAAGCTCTTTGGGGGGATTCAGACTTTTGGTTCTGTCAGAACAGTGGAGTGTTAAAGACGATTTGGGAAGCCGACTGGGTCAGGCAGGAAGATGCCCCCTTTTAGAGAACATCCGTATCCCCCATTCTGGAAGGCAGCAGTGGAGAATTACCGGCCACCAGGCTCCACGAGTTGGGTTTTATTCCTCTCTCCCAGGCGGGCTGCCACAGTCAGCAAAGAGTGGGCCACGCTGAGAGAATCCTGAGTGACGAGGACCTTGGGAGGAGGGAGGACAGAGGGAGGTGACAGGGAGAACCAAGGGAGCACGCTGTGCTGGCGGCTCCCCACCCCAGTGGGCACCACTCTGGCTTTGAGCTTCCTAGCAGCCCGTGCAAAATGTGCACTACAGCAGCCAAAGAAAGCCCCGTGTTCCCCCCACTACTCGGCAGGTGACAGACCCACGAGTACCTTGGTAACATCCTCATAGTAAACATGAAGCACTTCCTAAGGCCACAGCATGCCACCAGAGAGCGATTTAGTGAAACCCGCTCTCTGTCACAACAGGGCAGTGTGGGCAGGTGCCCTGTGACTGCTCTGAAGCCCCGTGCTGTGTGGAGAGGGTGGGCAGAGACGAGAATGGGGCGGGTGCCTTCTCCACAGGGAGGCAGATGTGAAGCAAAACATCCTGTGTGGGCTCAGGGAGCGGAGAGTCATGGCAGGTGACCCAGAGAGCTGCCCAAAGGCGTTGATGTCCCATCAGACTTTTCACTTGGCCCACTGAAGAAAAACAAAACCACAAGCAACTCGCTCACTTACTCATTCAACAAATGTCTAGTGAAAACCTACTTGGAGCCAAACACAGACTTAGGGACTAGGGATGTGGTGGTGAATAAACCCAAGTCTCTGTCCCCGTACGCTTATGTTCTAGCAAGTGAGAAGGAAAATCATCAACATACATTGTTCTATGTAAAAATGTATATATTATTTTCATCGCAGGTTTAATTGTACATTCCCCTCTAGGGGTCGAGCTGATCCCTCCTTCCCCAACACCCACACACGGTCAAGCCACAGAGCGCGTTTCATTGCTGAGTAAGAAACGCGGTTAGTTAGAAAGCACAAGGGGCAGATGAACTGACCTGTAGCTCTGGGCTGGGATGATTTGGTGCAGCCGATACCCTCCAGGTCTATGAAAGACGATTGGAGTTTGTCCCACGCAGGTGTCCCCTGGAGGCGGGGCTGCACAGCAGCAGCAAAGTGACCATACACGAGTGTGACGAAGGCTCCGAGCCTCTGGGATTCTGGGACGCTTTAGGGAGGAGAGACAGGAAGGCCTACGACTGCATGCTTCAAGGTAATGCCGCATTCCAGCGCCTTTTAAAGCTCACTCATTTATTGAAATTAACTTATTTCTAAATGCACTAGAACTTCTGTAAGTTCATCACCCAAGAGACTGTGACAAACTGGTCAACGTACAGAGGCGGTCAACCTAAGGAACTAGGCCTACTGTGCTGATACGTACCTGTGGTGCGTGTTGGGTCTATGAAAATTAGGTCAACTTAAGGAGGTGGTCAGATTGGTGCCTGCAGCTCGGTGAGTAGGGCGCCAGCCACATACACTGAAGCTGGTGGGTTCAAACCTGGCCAGCTAAACAACAAATGACAACTGCAACCAAAAAATAGCAGGGCGTTGTAGCAGTCCCCTGTAGTCCCAGCTACTTGGGAGGCTGAGGTAAGAGAATCACTTAAGTCCAGAAGTTGGAGGTTGCTGTGAGCTGTGATGCCACAGCACTCTACCAAGGGTGACAAAGTGAGACTCTGTCTCAAAAAGAAAAGGAGGGTTCAGTGAAAGGTTGTGGTCAGCTATGGAGGACCTCGTGTATATAAATAATCTGAGAGAAGTACCTAAAAATGGAACTGCTGAGCTTAAGTTACAAAAATCTTATAGCACATGTCAACAAGTTCCCTCAGTATCACCCCACCGAGTTTCATTCTCACCTGCCGTGTACAAAAGCGTTCATTCCCCCACGAGATCATTAACTCAGCAAATTCTCTATTCCCTATTTGCCCAATTGATGAGGGAAAACAGATAGCTAAGCATTGTTCTAATTTACTTTTCCAATAAGAAGTACCGTGAAATACTTTATGTATAATACGCATTTATATATTTTTAATATAAACGTTTTTAGCCATTGGTATTGGTACTTTAGTGAATATTCTTTGCACATTTTGCACATTTTATTGAGATATTCATTGTTTCCTTATTAAAGATATTAACAAGTTGATATAAATATTTCCCGTTTTGTTACTTGCTTTTTCATTTTTGAAAATTTTTGGCACTGTAAGTTCTTCCTTTTTATATAATTAATGCATAAGTCTCTACTCTTTTGATTACTTCTTTTAATATTGCAATTACAAAGGCCTTCCCCACCTAGAACCTCAGATAACTCCTACCTATGTTTCTGCCAATGCTTTGAATCATTTCATGTTTTACATTAATTCTTTGATTTGCCTGAAATTTACTGTGATGCATAGAATCATCTTTAGCTTTGTTCTCTTTTCTTTCAAAGATCCGGGGAGTTTTAACTTCGCACCTCGCCTGTTTATCCTCAGCAGCTCCTCTGGAGACTTTGTAGCCACAGAGTTCACGTACCCCGCACGCGCCCCCTCCCTGGTCAGCTCCATGCCCTTCCTGCAGGAGGATCTGTACAGTGCGCCCCAGCCAGGTAAGGGCTGCGGGGGCAGCTGTGCAGAGCAGAAGCTTCTGTTTCAATAGCCTCCCACAAAAGGCTTCTGGTTTTACATTAACATTTCTGGAGCAGCTGCTGCTTGCCAAGCACATGCCCAGAATACTTGCATATATTATCTTACTTATTCTTCACACCTACCCCGGAAGGAAGGGGGATGAAATCAACCACCCGTTATAGTGCAAGGCCGCAGTCTCCAGCCTCCTCTCCCCTTCTACACACTCGTGCCCGTTGGGAACCAGGCCACACAGCAGCAGGCAAGCAAAACTTCATCTGGCTTTACCGCCTCTCCCATGGCTCCACCTCCTGTCACATCCGCAGCAGCATTAGATGCTCGTGGAACACAAACCCCATGTAAATTGCGCGTGCAAAGGATCTAGGTTGTGTGCTCCTTATGAGACTCTAATGCCTGATGACCTGACATGGAGCTGAGGTGGTGATGCCAATAATGCGACTGTCTAGTTGCAGGGAAACAAGCTCAAGGGTCTTCGTGATTCTGCATGGTGGCGAGTTGTAGCATTATTTCATTTATGTGTATTACCAGGTAACAATAATAGAAATAAAGTGGAACAATAAACGTAATAGCTTGAATCATCCCAATAACATCCTCCACCCCCACCGTCTGTAGACCATGAAGCTGGTCCCTGGTGCCAACAAGGCTGGGGACCCCTGGTGTAAGGGACGGAGGGTCAGGTACTGAACTCACCCAGAGATGGCTTTTAAGACCAGTGAACCAACAGTGGCAGACTGGCATCTCTGCCCACTGTCCTGCATTTCCTGTGTCTTGTTGCCTTGTGCCCCCCAGTCACCTGCCTGTGCTGCAGTCACCTCCTTGGCTTTGAGATAGAAGGGGAGAGGAAAGGGGCAACCATGGCAACATCTCTCCCTTTCATTGGCTAGAGACTTTTCCCAGAAGTCCCAGATGACTTCTGCTTACATTCCATTGGCTGGAGTTGGTCGCATGGCCACCACAGCTGCAAGGGAGCCTGGGAAAGCAAATGGCAGAAGGCAGGGGGCTGGTATTGGCTGAGTTATTCAAAGAATGTTCTCTGCCATACTAAGGCTCCACAGAGGAGCCCAGGTCTTCAGGGCTATTTCCACCAGGCCACCCTGTAGGAAGACAGAAACCCCTATGTTCTCATTCTGTTTAGGATGGTCTCAGGAGGCTGGGCTGATGGCCCTTCCTGCCCTCCCTCCATTCAAGTCCAAAGTCAGCTGCCCCATAGATCATGTTTGTTCCTTCTCATGTTAGAAAAGCCCTGAGCTAGAGTTAGGGACCTCACCTTACACTGGCAGCCCCGTCACCACTTAAAAGCTTGACCGATGCCCATGTCATACTGTGGGAAATACTAGTAAGTGTCCAGAAAGAGAGGCTACTGCCCACGACAGGGTGTGAGTCTCCACGGAGCTTCTATCACCATGTGGTTTCCACACAATCCTGAAATGCATACCAGGAACAGACACGTGGTGGGCCAAGCCAGCAGGGGCCACAGCCCTTTGGCTATGTAAGAGTCAGGCTGATGATGTGAGGAGGAGAAAACGTAAGGTGGAAGAGACACAACAACTTTGATTCTTAAAGCCCGTTTCTCTCTAAGAGAACTGTGGGCTCGCATCATCACTAACCAGTCAGACCCAGGGTAAGAGTGCCCGTGACCTGGACAGCAAGTGAGCTGTGCTCCTGGGAGATGAGTGGTGGTGACAGCCTCTTGAGCATGTTGTTTGCTTCTCTCTGATGGCAGCCCTGCCAGTAGCCAGAGGGGCCACAGTGGGTCTGCAGTTGAGCAGGGCAAAGAGAGGTGGACCTGGAAAAACAGGAATGAAAGACCACCTTGTTGAGACCACCTCGCTCTCCCTAGAGACTTCTCCCAGTTGAATTTCTAAAGGGGCAGGATGTTCGAGGTGCCCTCTATTGGCTCCTTGGCCGAGATCTTGCCCTCTGACACAGCACAGGGGGGCAAGCCATCGTCAGGTCTGGGGAAGGGTGAGCTGAAAGCGTCCTGAAAGGAACTCCTGACTGTCCTGTTCTGTCGCAGCGCTGTTCCTCGTGGACAATCACCATGAGGTGTATCTCTGGCAAGGCTGGTGGCCCATTGAGAATAAGATCACTGGTTCTGCACGCATTCGCTGGGCATCTGACCGGAAGAGCGCCATGGAGACAGTGCTCCAGTACTGCAAAGGTGAGGTCCTCCCAGGGGCTGAGCCCCCAGGGCCCACGGTAGGGGGCAGGAGAGCCCCCCAGCACACCAGCCAGCAGCTCTCGGGAGCCCCAGACCCCTTTACCCTCCCTGTGAGTGTCAGCCAGCATTAATAAAGCCTGACAGGTGACAATGAAACCAATTCCCCCCCCCCTTTATCTTTTTCAGGCTTATTCTATTTATTTATTTATTTATCTATCTAAAGACAGAGTCTCACTGTGTCACCCTTGGTAGAGTACAGTGGCGACACAGCTCACAGCAACCTCAAAACTCTTGGGCTTAAAGCGATTCTCTTGCCTCAGCCTCCCAAGTAGCTGGGAAAATAGGTGCCTGCTATAATGCCTGGCTATTTTCTTTGTTGTCATTGTTGTTTAGCAAGCCCAGGCCAGGTTCGAACCAGCCAGCCCTAGGGTATGTGGCAAGCACCCTAACCTCTGAGCTACGGGTAATTTATAAGCATGTTCATAGCTGCTTGCATGAAGGAGAACTAGTTTTTCTATCATGAGGCCATTGAACCTGTTACCCTCAAGGTTAAAGGCTGCCTCAGGGAGTTCCCAGGACAGATTAAAACCGTGGTACACTCAGGATTAATCATGCTGTGAAACAAGCCTGCCTCCCCTGTGTCACTGTCACCCTGCCACTGGGGAATAGAAGTCTCCCCCCAACTGGACAAATGGCTACTGCCAACCTTTTTATTATTCATTATTGCTTCTAGTATTGCATCCAAAAAGAAAGACCTTTAGTAAGTTTATGGTTTTTTATTATACTATACACCTGACATTTGTGGTCTTTTCTACAGAAGGTGCCAGAAAAATGTATACATTTTACATTTTAAGAAAGTAAAAAACTATTTAAATCATATCACTTAGTACATACCAATAACAAAAGATGAATACTGACATCAAATGTGACTTGAGTATTACAAATTTAATAGAGTTTTTCCCTTTCTTAAAATGTGTATATATGTATTTTTTTGGCACTTCCTGTATAAAATGAAGAAGCCAATAATTAATTTCTCATCAAACTTTTATGATCTCATTGACATTATTCGCCAAGTATGTATCATTAAGTCTCTTCCTGAGAAGTCCTTTAGTAATAAATAACTACTAAACATTATAGCTAAAGTGGACTTATAAAATGCTGTCATTGGTTGTCTAATCATATTGAACTTAATCCCGCATTAAAGCTAGAGGGAGAAAATGCCCCATCTGTAAACCACTGAGCCACGCTTTCCTGCTTCCCCAGATCCAGGAGCATTTTGTTAGATAGAAGTATTGAGTCAGGTTGATTATCTATCACTCTTACAGGCATAAAATTAACATTTTATAGAAAAATCATCCACACGTTATTATGAACCACTCATAACTTGCATTTTAAGCATAAAGGCAAGAGTTTGAACAAAGAAGGAAAAGGATTTCAAGGGCACCCAGAGAGATGGTGTCCTTGGGTCCATTGACGTTCATGTTCTATGTCACTACAGGGAAAAATCTCAAGAAGCCACCCCCCAAGTCTTACCTTATCCACGCCGGTCTGGAACCCCTGACATTCACCAATATGTTTCCCAGCTGGGAGCACAGAGAGGACATTGCCGAGATCACAGAAATGGTGAGTATGCTGTCCATTGGCTCCCCCACCTTTTGGATTGTGGGTTGACTTTTCCCTTGGGGAGAAGCATCCAATTGCACTTGCAAAGTGAGAAAATATGTTTCTTTTGCAACCTGTTAACAAGGCTACATGGGATTAGCTTCGGAAGGGGAGAGTCCTGATGGGACATCAGTTATACCATTTCAGTAATTTTTCTACACATGGGACTCAAGTTGTACAATGTAAAAGCAAAGGGGAATTTAATTACTTTAAAGTCTAGATACACGTAAAGGCTGCCACCTCCTCATTCTGTTAGCCAAACACCGACTGCGTGGTATTACTTCTCAACATTCATATAATGCACAACCACATCCTCACTGTTTCAGACATCACAAAACGAATCTGTGATGAGTGTGGATGTCCAGACAGCTAAATGAATGGGTGCTGTCTTTTCTGAGACCACCTGTTATTTTCACACGAGGATATTTATCATGACTTCTATCTACCAAAATGTATTATCATCCAGAATGTTTTATTGCCCAACCATACAGAAAGGAAGCTCACTATAGCCATGTCAAATTTCTTAATTTATGGGTTATTAAAATTGTTAGTCCAGTGTTTTTTTTCCAGGGTGGGGGGATTGGTGGGAAGGAGGGTTTTTACATTTTGATTTTGTTACTATGTAGGAGGGCCACCTTTCTGGGGGAAGTGACCTGAGCGTATTTTAAAGGAAATCTGAGTAATGTGAAACAAAGTTCACTGCTGCATAGCCAGGGAGACGGCCTGTTTGAAAATGCAAATACTACAGCTCCCTCTGACCCTGTCTCCCGTTAGCCACATGGGTTGGTTCTGCACAGGGAAAGGGCTCAGCACAGCCTGATCTCTCGCACAGCCAGAGCAAGATGGTTCCGTTCATGATAAATATGGGTTCGGGAACCCTAAGGCTCTAGGGATTACAAGTCCTGGGGCTGCCGCTTGCAGTCTAAGTTCAAGGACATAAATCGTGATCACTTTCCTATATCCACTGCAGGTCATGAGGGGTCAGCAGGGGGCCGTTTATTGTCATGCAGGCCTTGGGACTTCAGCCAGAGAAGGGTCAGGTCTCCCACCCCAGCAAGTTATAGGAATAATTCTCATTCACCCAGCGTTGGCTCTGCCCTGGACACTACAAACATGTTACATTTATTTCCTCGTTTAATTATCACAACAGTCCATCAAGATCTATCTTATTATTATCTCCACTTTTCCAATGTGGGTGCAAAAACTGGAATTCACCTGCCCAAAGTCAAGTCTCAGAGTCAGCGGGTAGAGTAGCCAGTACTCAGATGCAGGCAAGTTCACTCCAAAATCTGCCTCTTGGACCACCGGTCTATCCCTATATTGCCGACTTGGGCAGCAACTCATTCATTCCCTTCATCTGCCCACTCAAGAGGAGAGCTGCCAATCAGGGTCCCAAGTGTAATGGAGGAAGATAATTTACATGGAGTAGCCTGTTAAGACTAAATACACACAGTGGTTTGGGGGTGTATGGGGAGCCCGATTGGGGGGGAGAGCTTGATTCTACCCCAGAATATTCCAGATGCATTTTCTTACCTTATTTTTCTATTGTGGATTAAGACATGGGACCAGGGGACGGAGTGTGATTTCTTTTACAGTTGATTAGTTTTTAATATTTGTGAACAAATTCCACTATCGAGAGGCTTCTGGTGTTCTGACTTCAATCCAGTCATCTTAGTCCGAAATCCCCTCCTGGAAAGGTCACTAAATGTTTTTCAGAAGAAGGCAGCCCTGAGACAGGAGGTAGGTGAAACTCGGAAACAGGGCGAGAAAACACGTGAATAGCGGAGAACCGCAAGGGCCTTGGGCCTCAGGCTGTGTGCAAATGGCACAGGGCTGTGGCTTCGCAAACACTCCATAAAACACGTTCAAACGTGGGACACCCAGTTCTCCTCTCTGCCCCCTCCTCTCCTCCAGGATACGGAAGTTTCCAATCAGATCACCCTGGTGGAAGACGTCTTAGCCAAGCTCTGTAAAACCATCTACCCACTGGCTGACCTCCTAGCCAGGCCCCTCCCGGAAGGAGTGGATCCTCTCAAGCTGGAGATTTATCTCACCGATGAAGACTTTGAGGTGAGTGCCTCTTCGGGTGGGATGGTAATGAACCAACACAGCTCATTCAAGAGTCCTTTTCTGATCCACTGGGTGTTTCCTCTGCTTCTTCCAGTTTGCACTAGACATGACGAGAGACGAATACAGCGCCCTGCCCGTGTGGAAGCAGGTGAACTTGAAGAAAGCAAAGGGCCTGTTCTGAGTGGCAGAGATGACGGAGGAACCTGCGTGGTCACCTTCCATACCACTGGACCAGGGAAATGGATATTTATTTTTGGACTAGTATTTTTAAACAAGTATTTTTAAATCAGAGTTTTCCAAACCTGACAGTTGTTCACCACTCTGCTCGTTGTGGAGTGGTGTATTTTGTAAATGTTGGCGAGAACTGTTGGGAAACTTCCTTTGCACAATTCGGCAGGTAATGTTAATAAAAGTATCTGTTACGTGCACTTCAGTGGCGATCCCTCGACAGCTGCGGTACCACTGCCCCCCTTTCCAGCTAAGCATTGCCTTTTTTTTTGTTTGTTTTTTGAAGCAGTTCTCTTTATAAAGTGTTGTTTTGATAGTTTGTGGATTCTCAAAATTATATATATTTATATAAACACCATATAAGTCAAATATGTATTTAAACAAAGCAATATGTATTCATTCACTTCTAAGATTTTTTTGGGGGGGGTGTCAAAATAATATTAAGAGGTAGACGGAGTTGCTTCCCTTCAATTAACTCTGCCACCAGTATGCATCTTCATACATGTTCGGGAATGTTCCCCAGCATTAGGTCTGACTTGTTCTGAGTACTGCTTCCGGTGCTAAAATGAACAAAGAATTTGTACTTAATGGCATGGACTCTGAAGAATCTATGCGAATCAACCTTTCTACCTTAATAGCTCCCCTCCCCCAAAAATGTATAGTGCCTTGTTTTTATGTACAGTTTCTATACAGAAAAGTTGGCTCTGCGTTTTCGATGATGGTTTGGAACATTATCTACCATTTTACTGTCAACTAGTAAAAATAAAAACATCTCCATTTCTAATACCTGTTGTAAACGTAACACATGTCATTTTGTGACAGAGGACTCCCAAATAAAAGCATCAGAATAAACACAGCTGATGGACTGGTTCACGTTGAATCTCAACCTTGTTCTTTCCCGAAAAAAAAAAAAGTATTTTTTGTAAATGTTGAGCTCAAACCAATATTTGGCCATGAAGTGTCAAGTGAATTTAGTGTAGGGCAAGTTTTGATACGGGGTTATAAGATCAAATAGCTATTTTGCCCCATAAAATTAGTTCTCGGTACTATGTGGAAGGCATATTTTTATAAATCGAGGGAAAGGTTTTTAAACCCACAACCGTATCTACATTTCAATTTCAGGATCTCAGTGCCTTTTTAACAAAATTAAATGTCTAAAGGATCCAGAAAACTTAAAAGTGAGTTAGAAAACTCCTCACAAGCTATGTTCTTCAAATAGCAAATCCTTGGTTTTTTTTTTTTTTTTTTTTGAGACAGAGCCTCAAGCTGTCACCCTGGATAGAGTGCAGTGGCATCACAGCTCACAGCAACCTCCAATCCTGGGCTCAAGCAAGTCTCCTACCTCTGCCTCCCAAGTAGCTGGGACTACAGGCGCCCGCCACAACACCCGGCCATGTTGTGGTTGCAGCTGTCATTGTTGTTTGGAGGCCCGGGCTGGATTCGAACCTGCCAGCTCAGGTGTACATGGCTGGCGCCTTAGCCCATTGAGCCACAGGCACCGAGCCCAAATCCTTGGTTTTTGAATACCAAATCCATGGTTCTGATTCTGTTTCTCCAGACCTGTAACTATGACTTGTTCCTGCCTCTCCCCACCCCTGTCATTTGCATTTAACGTATCTGATCTGATCATAGCACAGCTACCTGAAACTCCGGACCTCACCCGGGGCCTGTACCTTGCTTCTGGTCCCGCTGCTTTGTGATTGTGCAGTGATGTTCACCGAGGCAAGAACTGACCTTTTCTGCCTCGATTTCCTTAAAAGGAGACAATACTAGGTAAGCCGCCAATATCACAGGATCCTGAGCAAGCTGGAAGTGGAAAGTCTTGAAAATTGCCCAGTGCTTGATTCCGGCTGGTAGCCGACTATCGTGACGGTCGCTAAGGAAGAAAAGCAAAAGAGTGAAAAAGGAACATCCTCGCACACCTGGAAATTACAGATTAAACCAAAATCAGGGGAAGGAAAAGAGAGAGACAGAGGTTCACAGTCGGCATCCCGTAGGTAACAGGCAAAGAGGAGCAGAGAAATGTTCCCAGGTTAGTAGGGCAGCCTGTGGAGTGTCGGAAGAGGGAGGGGAGGCTGCCACCGTCTACAGCAGGTCTGGGACATCCCCTGACTCCTCAGGTACACAGGAGGGACTCAGGTTGCTACAGGAACTTCCAGCGGAGAGTCTGCTGTAGTTCATAAACAAGACAGCTGTCATCGTTAATATTCATTACCACCAGATTGTTCCGAAGTGCTTTAAAATTGTATATGTCTACTTGTATTAAACATTGTCCCCCAAGGACATGCTGACCGTCTGCTTCTTGACTCTTCTTGGTAAATAAGACACCCTGCTTGTGATGCCTCTTCACTTTTTGCTTCTTTTCCGCTGCGCTGTTTGCTGCATCTCTTTCCTGCCTACAGACAGAACTAGACCCTTTCTTTAGGTGGTTTTCTGATCCTTTGCCTCCCCTAGTTGCAACCTTTGACCTTGGCATACCGGGAAAAGACCTCACCCATGAAGTTGCACTTGGTGGTTCAGGCTTTTCTCCACATTCTCCCCTCACCCCCATCAAACCCCTGCTTTGACTAAACACAGCAGGCTCAGGGGACTGGGGTTCCCTTAATTTGCTGCTTTTGAACTAAAGGAATTGTGGTGGAGGTGATGTTTGGTTGAGATTGAGATCCGAGGTGCAGTGGGGTAGAAGGGACGTTGAGTGTGTTGTGAAGCTTTGCACACATGGTACAATCTGGGGGCCCTTCCAGAGTGGAACAAGCGTCCCTGGGCCAGAGGAAGGGACAGCCTTGTCAGGAGCGCACATCTTTCTCTCCTATTTTAAAATTTCTGCCCCACTCTTCAAACCCCCATTTTGTTAAAGGAAACGTATTCCAGAAACAGCTCAAGGATTCACTTTGGTGGTTTAGTTCTGTTATTTTTCTGATCATAAAATCAGTTTATGTCCACAGAGAGGGTCAGGCACAAATGTTGACAGCAGCATTATCCATCACAGCCCACACCTGTAAACACCCCACGTGGCCATCCCCCAGAAATGAACAAAGTGCCGGACCTCTGTAAGACTATCTGAACCGTCCCACAGCACATGGGGCGGATCTCACACCATAACGCACGTGGTGGACACAGGATACTCTCTACAGCACAGAGAGAGCTCAGAAACTCCGTGAAAAGGCTACATACAAAAGGTCACGTAGGGTTGCGTTCTATTTACACGAAATTCCCAGAGCCAGACAAATCGACTCAGAAAGTAGATCGCTAGTGGTGAGGGGTGGGGTGAGAGGTGAAGGGTCTTCTTGGAAGATGATGGAAAGGTTTTAAAACTGGATTGTAGGGATGTTGCACAAGTCTAAGAAGGTAATAAAACCTTCCCAGATATTGATTTGTTGACTTACATGAGTGTGTTTTATAGCATATATATATAACATATATAACATGTTATACCTCAAGAAAGCATATATATATATATATATATATATACCTCAAGAAAGCATATATATATGTATGTATGTATATATATATGAGGTATATATATGGTATATATATACCTCAAGAAAGCATATATGTTATATATATGTATGTTATATGTATGTATGTATATATATGTTATATATATATGCTTGAGGTATATATATACCTCAAGAAAGCATATGTGTGTGTGTGTGTGTGTGTGTGTGTGTGTGTTATACCTCAAGAAAGTAGTTTAAAAAATAGTAACATCTGATCGGTGTGAAAAATGCCATTTCAAGGATATATAATTTAGAAATTAAAAATTATAATCTTCCTTCCCAAATATTAATACAAGTAGGTTAAGAACATGATTTATATTCCTCTAGGCTTGCCTTTCCATCTACTAACATTGATGTGTATGCTCATATTTTTTTAAAGAGGAAAAGTGTGTTCTGCATCTTCACTTTCCTGTGAACAGTAGGTGGCGGACACTGGTCCTCAGATGTTTATTGATGTGCGTGTGAGCTCTGCCATCACAGCAGTCTCAGCAGGAAGCCTTAAATCAAGGATTTCCCAGGGCCCCCGACCCTACCGGCCTCCCCCAGCCCCCTGAGCCATTCTTCATTCATTGCTGAGGGTGAACAGCACCAAGGGAGGGCCCAGAGAGAGAATTTGAGGTTCCTTTTCCCAAGCTTGATCTCAGATCCAGAATAAGGCTCCAAACAGACCTCTGTACAAAATAAGTTGATAAAGACCCAGTCCCCTGCTTTTTCTTTTTCCTCAAGATCAAGGTAATGGGCTCGGCACCTGTGGCTCAACGGGCTAAGGCACCAGCCACGTACACCTGAGCTGGCGGGTTCGAATCCAGCCCGGGCCACCAAACAACAATGATGGCTGCAACCAAAAAATGGCCGGGTGTTGTGGCGGGCGCCTATGGCTACTTGGGAGGCAGAGGTAGGAGACTCGCTTGAGCCCAGGAATTGGAGGTTGCTGTGAGCTGTGATGCCACTGCACTCTGTCCAGGGTGACAGCTTGAGGCTCTGTCTCAAAAAAAAAAAAAAAAAAGATCAAGGTAATGATGCAAATGTAAATCATTGAAAATTAACTATGGTATTTGGTTTCCCCCAAACTTCCTACTTATAAAAAGTAAATGCATTGCATTGCAAGCACATCAGATCTTTCCCCTTCAGAGGAAGGATGACAGCTGCTTCAGGCTACCTGCAATGGATGTACAAGGATTGGGTCAGAACACTGGATTTGCAAGGCAAAAACATCGGAGGCTTTCTGTTCCTTTAATCAGCACTGTGGATTTGCTATGAGCGGTGAGCTTGCATGGAAATAGCCCACTGGTTTGGCAGCGTATAATGCTGATCCTTGGGGATTAACAGAGAAGGAAGATTAACAGGCCAGCACCCCTCCTTTCTAATAATGAAACAGCCATCTATGGAGCTTTTCTATTTGTGCTGCTGAGATTGGAAAGCAAGCGGCAGGAAGAGAAATGAATGCAATGTAGCATCAAGGCAGGTGGTGTCCCTGACACCCAGCCCCAGTGTCCCCTCACAGCCTCAGCAGAGCGGTGGGAAAGGTACTGACATCAGATGCCAAGGAGTTCTGGAAGTCTCTCAAAGGATATTTTGGAACTGACTAGTATTATCTGGCAATTGACATAAATTGTCTGTTATTAAATCTCACTGAATTATTAAGTCCAACTTGGTGTTCCATCTGAACACCATTTTAGCATTCACCCTGAAATAGCTAGAGCATGATTTGTTAGCTCCACAAAGGTAAAGAAATATTGACCAACAACCAACCAAGGAGGCTTACATTCATACGGAAGCAAAAAAAACTAAAACAGGACAGAGATGAGGGGTAGAGGGGCAAATATAACTGGTATTATTTTTTTCAGTAGCAGTTTCCTTTTGGGAGACAGTCTTACCTAGGTTGCCCTGGGTACAGTGCTGTGGCGTTATCATACCTCACAGCAACCTCAAACTCTTGGGCTCAAGCGAGCCTCTTGCCTCAGCCTCCCAAGTAGCTGGGACTACAGGGACTCACCACAACCACAACACCCGGCTAGTTTTTCTGTTTTTAGTAGAGATAAGAGCTTAATCCTGCTCAGGGTGGTCTTGAACTCCTGAGCTCAGGCAATCCACCAGCCTTGGCTTCCCAGAGTGCTAGGATTATAGGTGTGAGCCACCGTGCCCGGCCTCAAATGATTAATTTTTTAAAAAAATGTTGGTCTTTTGGCCAGGCATGGTGGCTCATGCCTGTAACCCTGGCACTCTGGAAGGCCAAGGCAGGTGGATGGCTTGAGCTCAGGAGTTCGAGACCAGCCTGAGCAAGAGTGTGACTCTGTCTCTACCAAAAGTGGAAAACTTGTGGCAAAACTATCACTTGAGCCCCAGAGCTTGAGATTGCTGTGAACTATGATACCATGGCATTCTAGTCAGGGTGCCAGAGTGAGACGCTATCTCAAAAAAAAAAAAAAATTGTCTTTTAAAAAAGTCTTTCAGGTAGATTGGACATGTTACTTAAAAAAGAACAAAACATACAAACCTTTAGGGACTTGGCTGAGGTCACGGATCTAGGTATAGCAGAGGCTTTGCTCCCAGGTTTGGTTGTCTATACTCCACCTGCATCTGATTATTATTGAATAACCGAGATGAACGAGGACCCAGTATCAACTTTCCCATTGGGAAGGGACTTAGGACAGGGCTGGAGAGTAACCACACAAATCTGCACGAGATCGTCAAATTCTCACAAGCAACCAGGAGAGGGCCCTGCTATCGTGTTATAAACGAGGTTCCTGCAGGTCAAGCTCTTCTTCATCCTCCCACCGCTGGTAAATGGCAGGTGAATTCGACTTTGCTCGAATTGGGAGAAGGTGAATTTGACTTTGCTCAAATTGGGAGAAGGTGAATTTGACTTTGCTCGAATTGGAAGAAGGTAAATTTGACTTTGCTCGAATTGGGAGAAGGAAGGTGAATTTGACTTTGCTTTGGACTCCTCTATATCCTGCTCCCTCCATACGGATTCCCAGTCTCTAACCCAAAGCTTGACTTTTCCAAGTATGAAGAGGCTGGCCCTTTGTCCACCTTTCTCTGCCTCAGCCATTTATGTTGGAGGCTTGGATGACTGTGGTGGGGTCACTGTAATCACGGTGACAAGGAGGGACTGTTCCCCAGGGGAGGGGGTTCCAGGGTCTCTAAGGCCTCCCACCTGTGCTCTACTTCTGACAGCTGTCAAGCTCAAGCAAGTGATGTAACCTCTCTGTGCCTTGTGCCCTATGTGGCCCTAAGGGGAAACAACATGTGCAAAGTCCTGGCTGGCTCACAGCCAATGTTCAGTCATGTGGAAAGGTGCAATGCTCAAAACCTTTGTCCACTCGGGCCAGCCCATTTGGTGATACAGGTCACCAGAGAAGCAAAGGAGAGAACCCACTGACACTTTGGCAGCCTCAGATGGACGTTCAGAATTGCTGGGGGCCCTAATGGGAGCCAAGATTCTACCAGCAGGAATCATGGAGCAAATGTCCTCTTGGGACTCAGCTGGTGGCCCGGCATTACGCTCCCCAGCCAGTTGGCCTCGTCCTCAGGACACAGCCCCAGCACTTCTTAGAAATCTAAAGCTGCATCCTAATAGCTTCAGCTCACGGAGTGTGAGGCGGAGGGGGACTGGGCCAGCTGTCCCTCAGAGCCACTCAGGTGGCTCCTGGTGGGACCCCGCTGCGCGGGGCTGCAGCAACCTCAGAGAGCTGTCTAGAAAATCCACTCTATAAGCAGCATGGAGAAAGGGAAGCCCCTCCTCCATATCGCCGGAACTCTGCTGGTTCCCTGTCGGGGTGGGAGAGAGAATGTTACCCTCTCCAGACACCCCGCTGCTGAAGGGTTTTGCTTCCCTTTGCTTTAGAATCCCAATGGCCTCAGACCCCTTCCTGGGCTTCTGTGAAGACAGGGTTACCTGGGATGCCCTGTTGTGCAGAATGGGAAACTGAGTCACACTGCTTTCTGTGAGCACGTTTGGTTTGGGGCCTGGCTGAAAACGTGTGGGCCTCAGTAGTAACTCAGAACCTGTCTCTGCCATCTGGGAGAACAAATGGAGACGTCTCCATCTTCGTTCACTTGGAGGGAGTGAAATATTGAGGTGGAACCTTCTGTGAACCCCCTCCCCTCGGAGCCCCTGAATGGGCAAATGATGGTCCGAGACCAAACTGGGCTACGCTCAATGGCTGTGCTCAATGGCTGTGCCAATCCCAGGATTCCCACCGCCCCAACCACCTCCCCCCCAAAACAATTGCTAGTCTGAGGAAAGAAGCAGGAGTAGACGTGTAGCTCACCCCCTCCCTGCCCCCCATAGTCAGATTGCTTCCCCCGGCCCCTCCAGGGAAGGACCTCTGCTCTCACTGGCTCACCAATCTAAATATCTTCATTACCACTAATTTTAATTCAGAGGTGGCAGGGTTAGGGTGAGATGCTCGCTGCTAATATCCAAATGGTCCTCTGGCAGACTTATATTACCTCTGACACAGCCTGGCAGCCTCACTCCCTCCGGCTGGCGACGCCAGGACTCCAGAGAGCCGAGACTGGCCTGGAGAGGAAATACTACAGGGACGACGCTGGCACGTGGCCAGTGGGCAGCGCGCGAGGGATGGCTGTGGACAGCAGGTGGCGCTGTCGCTCACCCGCAGACGTCCCCTCCAGCCCCGCCAGTCACGAGCTCCCAAGTAGGCGGCCGCTCTTAACAGGGGAGTAGGTGGCGCTGAGACTTTGCCCCCAGGACCCCAGGCACTGACCCTACATCCCCAGCTAATGTGTTTCCAGCACAAAGAACTTGCGCTGACTCTGCTGCAGTCCGTCCTTGCGCGGGGGTATCTGGGACCCAGGTCCCCCATTGCCCAGACACAAATAGTGACAAATTGTGCAATGACAGGAACCTGCCCAAGGATTGCTGGATTTTGCACAGACGCTACCGTTGTCTTTCTCTAGGCATCTCTCGGCGCTGCAGGCACACCATATTTTATTTTATTTTATTTTGCTACTTTAAATAAACATCTTTGCTTTGCCAGTTTTGCCATCTATAGAATGAAGGTGATACCTTACTTTGGCTTAATTAGTTAATGTCAGGAAAGCTCTCTGCAGATGAAAAGCGCTAAATTCTATTTATCAAATATTTCATTAGCTGCACTCGAGATGATTCATAATCATCTATTCAACTTGCTGAATAATCGAGCAGAGAAAATGGCAGGATCAGAAATATAATTTTAAGTACTGGTTTTCGTAGATTGTGTACCTGCCGAGAATAAGAGAGAACTTCTGAATTAGCATTCCAATCCTCCCCCTATTCCCAAGGCCCTAAGGGAATAAGGCCCCCTTCCCACAAAGCCCTTGGCAGTAACCACCACAGCCCACTTCTGTGCAGCAGGGTCCAGCCACAGGGAGGACCTTCCCAAGCCGTGCTGCCACTCAGTCCTGGCCAGTCACATCACCTCTCTGGGCACAGGACGGTTGCTTCAGTTCCTGCCTGTCACATGTCTGCTCCTTTCTGCCCAGGCAGAGAGCAGACACTGACGCCCAAGCATCTCAGACTTTAAGGTGATTCTGGGGTTATTTCCAGGAGCTTTGAGGTATAATCAGTAATGCAGCCCAGTTACCTTCAGATCAGGGCTCCAGCCCAGCCAAGACCACAGGGCTCCAAAGTACACACGAAGGCCTCCAACAGCAAAATGGGCCTTTTCTTATTCACGCCTTCTGCAAATGTTTACTAAGCATCTGCCGTAGATATCAATGCTTGGCCAGACTGGCACGATAACTGTCTCTGACTTCCTGGCAAAGTAGAATTTTCAAAAAGTTCAAAAACAGGGTGGTGCCTGTGGCTCAAAGGAGCAGGGCGCCAGCCCCATGTACCAGAGGTGGCGGTTTCAAACTCAGCCCCGGCCAAAAACTGTCAAAAAAAAAAAGTTCAAAAACCATTATATCAACTGATGGGGAGTATATGTGTCATTTTGGGTCCTCCAAGAAGAAGGTCCCAAGACAAAGCTAAAAGTGCAAGACATACACTGGGAGGAACGTTTGTTGGGAATAGGAATAAACAGAGAGAGAGCAGAACGAACAGGGAAGGCTTTCAGCGGGTGATGTGGGTCTGACCCCCAGGGATAGAGGGGGGAAGGAAGAGCCTCAGATCATCAGCTCTGAGGAAGTCTGACCAGCCCTCAAGGAGCTCCAGGGCAGAGGTGTCCCCTTAGAACAAAAGGGCAGAAATGGCCAGGCTGCAAGTAACCCTGGGCTCTGTCACTGTCTGGGCCTGACCTTGGCCTGAAAGCTATTGATTACCGCAGTCCACGACCTTTTTGGCACCAGTTGCATGGAAGACAATTTCATGGAACGAGTTTCATGGAAGACAATTTTTCCACAAACTGGGGCGGGGGGTGGGGGGTGTTCCAGTCTCATAAGGCGCACACAACCTAGATTCCCTCACATGTGCGTTTGCAGTAGGGTTCATGCTCCTATGAGCATCTATTGTCACTGCTGATGTGACAGGAGGCGGAGCTCAGGCAGTGATGTGAGTGATGGGAGCGGCTGTAAATACGGATGAAGCTTCCCTCACTGGCCTGTCTTTACCCTCCTGCTGTGCAGCCCAGTTCCTAACAGACCACAGAGACCAGTCCCTGGCCCAGCTGTTGGAGACCACAGCTGTAAAAGATGCAGAAGGCACTGCACCTACAACCAACCAGGCTAACACACTCCTTGAGACAGGCTCTCGTTGGAAGCTTGCCAGGCAGTGCACTTGCCAATGACTTATTTCAATCATTAAATCACTAGATTTACTAACAGGACAGTAACATTGGTTCTGAAGAAGTTGTGAGAAAGCATAGACACACTGATACTTCTGTATGTACAGAGAAGGAAGACCAGGGGACAAAGGAATGATGGAATAAACTTTCAGAAATTATGTTCAAAACTGGCTACCATCCTGCAAGGTAATTTAACAGGACACCAGCAGATATTCTTTCCTACCAACTGGAAATCATTTGCACCTCTCCTGGACAAAAATGATTTGCAGTTTATCAGTTTTCTACAAGTTAACACAGAATTTTAGAGTCTAGGTCTAATCAATAGTAAACTGTTAGGACCATATCCCCTGGAGAGCTGATACCTGCAGGCAGGCATATCTAGTAATGCTCTTGAATTAGGTGTGCAGTCATCCTTGGGCCTCACTTCCAAGTTTTAAATAATTAATACTTCTCTTGGGAAGCTTACAATCTAGTGGGAAAAGATGTAAGTAAATCGCCATTTAAAATATTATGTGACAGGGCGGCGCCTATGGCTCAAAGGAGTGAGGCGCCAGCCCCATATGCCGGAGGTGGTGGGTTCAAACCCAGCCCTGGCCAAAAACTATTATATATATATATATATATATATATATATATATATATATATATATATATATATATATGCACAATATATATGTAGTGCGACAAATGTTATAAGCAGGGTCATCTCATAAGAGAAACACTTAACTCAGACTTGGGACATAGGGGCACCAAGGGGTCCCACAGGAAATGGCAGTTAACCTAAAACACAGGAGTGACTGAGTTAACCTGGTGCAGGGGGGGAGGAAATGGGAAGAATGATCCACAGGGACAAAACTGCACAAAGGCTTTTGATGTCCCCTCCCTACAAATGTAAACAATTCAACATAGCTGAGGGGCAGGAGGGGAATGTCTTGGGTCTGGAGCAGCATTGAGACTGCTAAATAGTGGCCCATCTTGCGCGACACAGTCAGGACTTTGGATTTTCATCCTGAGTGCCATACAGAAGTGTCCGAGATAAGAAAATATGGGGATCAATATTTTTATTGATAAAGATCACTCAAGCCAAAGTGGGAAATGGATTGGAAGGGAACAAAACTGGAAGCAGGTAGATGTATCTTAAGGCTGTGGGTGGCAGCTAGGTAGCCCACGGTGGCCCAAATTGGCTGGTGTAGCAACCTCCATGACCTCTCAGAGTTGAACATGTTGGGCACAGTAGAGGCTGTTGGCTGGTTTATTGGTTAGACCCTGGGGTTTTCTTATTCCTTGTCTTGACCATTAGGCAACCAAGTGGGAAGATAAGGGACCCCTCCTCAAAACCAGGAATACAGGTCATGTGGAAAGAACTGGGCCAGGTCTGCCCCCACACCGACCCCAGGCATGCAGGGCTTATGGCCAAGGAACACAGGCATAGGTGCAGACTCTCAAACGCTGAATTCTTATCACTTACTAGCTATGTGTTTGGGGCGACTCACTTCACCTCTCTGTGTCTCCGCTTTGTTATCTGCAAGGCTAATGCAATGATAAGACCAGCTCAGGAACGCTGGAAGATTAAATGTGAAAATGCAAGTGGGGTGCTCAGCGCAGCATCTGGTATGTAGGAAACGCTCTATAAATAAGTTATCATCAGCCAAATGACTAACAGAGCTAGAAAACATAGACAGAACCATGACTGGAGATGTTGATGGACTTTGATCATTTTTATCAAATATTTTTAAATATTTAATGACAATACTCAAACTGGAGAGGGGTGTGGATGGAGCAGGCTCTGTTACAAAGGCTCTGATGCCTCTGAAAAACGACTGGGCACCGTTTACCACGAACCTTTGAAACCCTTACAACATTTTCCCCAGTACTTTCACTTCTAGGGAATCTAGATCATGGGACTTCACAAAATCTAGGCTATATTCCCCAAATGTGAATCTCAGCATTTCTTATAACAGCAAAAAAAAAAAAATGGAATTGACAAGCTAGTTTACAAAGATCTCTTAATTACTAGAAAAAATGCTTTTAATGTTAAGTGAGAAAAGTAGGCTACCGCAATTTTTATGTAAATGAACAAAATTATATGAAAAGCATATGCATGAAGAAGGTGGTGTAATATACCAAAGTGTCGATATTGAGTTCTCCTCGGGTGAGGAGATAAAGAATGGAGTTTTGGTATTTTTCCTTCCTCTATATTCTTTCTACAGTTTCTTTTCTTTTCTTTTTTTTTTTTTTTGAGACAGAGCCTCAAGCTGTCACCCTGGATAGAGTGCTGTGGCATCACAGCTCACAGCAACCTCCAATTCCTGGGCTCAAGCAAGTCTCCTGCCTCTGCCTCCCAAGTAGCTGGGACTACAG
>CAUYON010024390.1:0-51800 GCA_963573935.1 Arctocebus calabarensis | reverse complement strand
AGTCTCTTGCCTCTGCCTCCCAAGTAGCTGGGACTACAGGCGCCCGCCACAATGCCCAGCCATTTTTTGGTTGTAGCCGTCATTGTTGTTTGGCGGGCCCTGGCTGGATTTGAACCTGCCAGCTCAGGTGTACGTGGCTGGCGCCTTAGCCCGTTGAGCCACAGGTGCTGATCTGTGATTTTTTTATTTTTTATTTTACTTTATTTATTTATCATTTATTTATTTTGTAGAGACAGAGTTTCACTTTATCGCCCTTGGTAGAGAGCCGTGGCATCACACAGCTCACAGCAACCTCCAACTTCTGGGCTTAGGCGATTCTCTTGCCTCAGCCTCCCTAGTAGCTGGGACTACTGGTGCCCGCCACAATGCCCAGCTATTTTTCTGTTTTGCAGTTCAGCCGAGGCCGGGTTTGAACCCACCACCTTCGGTATATGGGGCCAGTGCCCTACTTGATGAGCCACAGGTGCCGCCCCTTGTGAAAACATTTTGCACTCCTGCCCAGCCCTTCCCTGATGCTCTTGGCTGTTTTGTGACACCCTCTCCCCCCCAGTCACCAGTTGTTTCAATGCTAGTGCTCCTCAAAACCCAGCTTCTCCTCAACCTCTGCCTACTACGCCAGGCTGTCTCAGCCTCATCCAGGTGCCAGCTTCCCCTATCCCACTGGCATCTTCCACATTTGGAACTCTAAGCCAGACAAAGGCAATTTAGCTGCTTATTTATAGCTGTACTTGATGTCCACATGACCTCTCAGTGACCACCTTTTACCATCCCACTGTACCCAGCAGATTTTCCTGCAATATCTCCTAATTCAGAGAATGGTCAGGAAATCCACTCAATCCTAAGCCAGACTGGGACTGAGTTTGTATACAGTTTGTAAAGCTGAGGATGATCACAAAACCTACTTCAGAGCACTGGTACAAGTATTAAACAGATCATACTTTTTTTTCTTTTCAGACAGAGTCTCAAGCTGATGCCCTGGCGTCATAGCTCATAGCTCAGAACGCTTGAGCTTAAGTGATTCTCTTGCCTCAACCTCCCATGTAGCTGGGACTACGGGCACCTGCCACAATGCCCAGCTATTTGTTTTTTGTTGTTGTTGTAGTTGTTATTGTTGTTTGGAAGGCCCAGGTTGGATTCGAACCCTCCAGCTCTGATGTATGTGGCTGGTGCCTAGCCACTGAGCTATAAGCGCCAAGTCCTTTTTTTTTTTTTTTTTTTTGAGACAGTCTTTATATGTCACCCTTGGTACAGTGCCGTAGCATCACAGGTCACAGCAACCTCAAACTCTTGGGCTTAAGTGATTCACTTCCTCAGCCTCCTAAGTAGCTGGGGCAACAGGTGCCTGCCACAAAGCCTGGCTATTTTTTTTGTTGTAGTTGTCATTGTTGTTTAGCAGACTCAGGCAGGTTCAAACCCATCAGCCCCAGTATATGTGGCTGGCGCTCTAACCACTGAGCTACAGGTGCTGAGCCCAGATCATACTTTAAAGCCTTCACTCAGGGGCTGCCATCTTGCAGGGATGATATAAATGCCAGCTGTCCTAAAGATTCTCTGTTCCCATCTCTCACATCCAATCTCTCCTCTCAACTTCACATCAGCCTCTGATCTGGCTGCTGGAAGCTCAGAATCTGACCATTCAGTAAGCACCATAAAAGCTCATTTCAAAGAGGAACCACAATAGGCTGGCAGCTGGGCAGAATAGGAACAGGCCCCTCCCCCGATGCCAGGGCCCACCTCTTCTTTTGAAGACCAACCTTTGCTGCTTCCTGGCCTGGTATCTAGCCATTTGTGGGATTTCACAGTCTGGCAAAGCACTGTCTGTACCAGTATCTCAGGCTGGATGACCACTCTCCCCGTTTTCAGTTGGGGATCTGAGGCCCAGAGAGGCAACTTACTCAAAGTTTGGAGACTTTTTTTTTTTTGTAGAGACAGAGTCTCACTCTATCACCCTCAGTAGAGTGCCGTGGCGTTACACAGCTCACAGCAGCCTTCAACTCCTGGGCTTAGGCGATTCTCTTGCCTCAGGCTTCCCAAGTAGCTGGGACTATAGGCACCTGCCACAACGCCCGGCTATTTTTCTGTTTTTGCAGTTCGGCCAAGGCTGGGTTTGAACCAGCCACCTTCAGTATATGGGGCTGGCACCCTACTCGATGAGCCACAGGCGCCACCCTGGAGAATTCTTTGTAGTAGTGGCCTTTCTGCTAGCAATCCCCTTCTCAATTCTTTTTTCTTTTTGAGACAGAGCCTCAAGCTATTACCCTGGATAGAGTGCTGTAGCATCACAGCTCACAGCAACCTCCAATTCCTGGGCTCAAGCAAGTCTCCTGCCTCTGCCTCCCAAGTAGTTGGGACTACAGGTGCCTGCCACAATGCCTGGCCATTTTTTGGTTGCAGCCACCATTGTTGTTTGGCAGGCCTGGGCTGGATTCGAACCCGCCAGTTCAGGTGTACGTAGCTGGCGCCTTAGCCTGTTGAGCCCACAGGCGCTGAGCGTCCCCTCTCAATTCTTAACAACTGCTAAGCCTCATCCTCACCTCCACATCCCCTACTTTTTCTCCATGTTGCTTTGATGCCTGCCTCTGCCTGGAATTTGTCCTATCCTGAGTTGCCGTCCTGGTGTCTGACATAGACCTCAGGCATGGGAGGTCAGGGGCCATCAGAGAAGAAGCGGGTAGAGATCCCAAGGCTGGGACCTGCATCTCAGCACCCCCTTAAGGTTCCTTGGCTTCTGAAAGGGACCTGGCCACCAGGCCCTCCCTGGATTGGCCTATGTGGGGCTTAAGAGTAGCCTAGGCAACTCATGCCTCTTCCATTTCCCTCCCACGGTCCCTACTTCTCCTTTTTGGGAGGCCTGGGCCAGGTCTCCAAATGGGGAGGGGGATCTATGGGGGAGAACTGTGGGAGGTCAGGCCCAGGCCAGGCTGGCTGGTCAGTCCTGTGACTCGTGGGCCTGGAGAATTCCCCCTCCTCTCCCCGCCAGGCTTCCTCACAAGGCCCCCATTGTCCAGGAAAATCATGCCATTGTTTCCTGCCCATGCCCCCCCAGCCCAGGGACTCCCCCCACCCCAATCCTGCAGACAGCAACTTGGGCCTAGGACTGGGGTCTGTGAGATTGTATGCCAGTCTCAGAGAAACTGAGGCACCTTGCCTGCCCTTCACCACCACCACCTAGACTCTGAGAGGGAAGCAGAGACAACTCCTCCACCCCCCAGCTCTTTCCTGCCCTTCAGGCAGCTGGGCTAGGGAGGGAACAGGGGCTGGAGCAGGGGCAGGAAGCCAGCTCAGGGGCAGCAGGAAACACAGGAAGCGATGGGGAGGGTGGGGAGCAAGGGTCTGGGCTATTGTTCCATTTTTTCTGGAAAGAAAACGGAGGAAAAACAGAAGGTGGGAGTCCCCTCCCCTGGGCCTTCGGGGAATCCCCCCAGGCTGGGGCAGGGAATAGGGGTCCCTAGATGGCCAAGCCCCACAAGTGAATCTGATAAAGTGGGAACTGCCCCCTCCTGTGGGTTAGAAGAGTGGGTGGTATGACCTGGCAGGCCTCCTCTGCCCCTCCAGTCCTGGCAAGGTCTTGGATATCACTGGGTCCTGCTGCTGTGGTTCCCACCAGCCCCTTGTCAGCCCAGGCAAAAAAAACCTCAAAATATCCATGCAGTCCCCCCCCCCCAAGAATACTTCTTGTCTCTCTTGCAACTCACTGAGCCTGGCCCCCTCCTGCACTTCTACTGTTTTCCAGCTTATACCCAAGACTCCAACAGGGCGCATGCCCTAAGTGACCCCCTATCGTGGTGGGTCTTGTCTCCATGCCTTGCTTTCTAAATGCTGCCTGCATCAGGAAGTCCTCTGAACCTCACTCACTTATCTTGGGGCTGTGACGGGCAGTGTCTGTGGAGTCTGAAATGACAGGAGATGGAGTCTCCCACCCCAAGTGCTGGTTCCAGGCAGGTCCAGCCCTCAAAAGTCCTCACCCACTGTGTGTAGGGCAGTCTATGCTTGCCCTAGTCATTGATCTGTTTCACCTCTCTTTTTATGAAGTCTGAGACTGAGGCTCTGAGTTGAAATAATCAGCCAGAGGTCATGCAGTTAGGGAGCAGTGGGGCCAGAAGTCCAGCCCTGGCCCTAGCCTTGACCGCCAAGTGGGGGAAGAGTTTCCCCTCTGAGATGCCTGTTCTAAAAGAACTGCCCACCATGAGCAGAGGGGAGAGCAGAGCACCAACGCCATGACGGTAGACTTCAGGGAACAGGAGACAAGTAGTACCAACATCCAGGGGACTTACTGGAGTAGGTAGCCACGACCAGGCAGGATGCTTACGGCTCACCTAAGAGATCCCAATTTTTTAACTTGCCCAAGCTACAGTTGCAGGCTGGGGTCAAGGTCTTCTCTTGAGGCTGGGGCAGAAGGACTCTGCGGGTAACCTGGGACTCCTGCTTTGGGCCCAGTGTGAGCCATGGGCATCCTGGTCACCTGGGACTCCCCAGGGTAGGCTATCCTGCCTCTAGTAATTCCTAGCTAGGCCTAGCTGAGGATAAAAAGTAGGTGTGTGCCTGGGTCAGGCCACCTCCCAGCCACACCCCCAAACTCACTGTTGTTGGACTTGAGGTCGCGGTGGATGACAGGCACCAGGGCCTCGCAGTGCAGGTAGTGCATCCCACGGGCAATCTGCACAGCCCAGTTGACTAGCACATGGGGGGGCACACGCCGCCCAGCCAGGGCACGGCTCAGGGGCCCGCCAGCAGCATACTCCATCACCAGGCACAGGTTGGGCTCCTCCAGGCACACGGCCTTGAGGGCAATGATGTTAGGGTGTGCCAGCATGGCAAAAAGCCGGGCCTCCTGACGAACGCTCTCAGCTGTCACACTGATGTCCTCATCAGGGTCTTGGCGAGCTGCCTTCACGGCCACCAGCTCACCTCGCCAGCTGCCACGGTAGACCTTGCCAAAGCCACCAATGCCGATCACCTCCTCCAGCCGCAGCTCCTGGAAGCTGGCCACCTCGCAGGGGGGTGGGCCACCACCCCGAGACACATAGTTGGATGGAAAGATGCCCACCTGGCCACCTACCTGGCCTGCCCACCAGCCCTCATCTCCTGAGATGGCTGCATCCCGGGACAACACTTCCACACGATCGCCCTTCCTTAGGGCCAACTCGTCCTGTCCACTGGGCTCGTAGTCAAACAGGGCTGTCCACACTGGGTTGGCATAAGCTGCTGCCTTTGGAGACCCCTCTGGCCGGCCTCCGCCACCACCCCCACCACCCCCACTGCCACTGCCATTCCATGACCCCAGAGGGCTCTTGAGGAAGAGGTTCTTCAAGGGCTCCATGGTTGGGAGCCAGTGTCAGGCTGCGTGGAGGACCTTCTCTGGGTGCCCGTGGTCTCCACCCCTGCTGGATGCGGAGACTCTAGTCCTAGAAACTGGGCATCGGGGTCCTAGTCCTCAGCCCCAGACCCAGGCCTCTCTGGGGAGCCAGGAGTGTCGCCTCCCGGCCCCCCGCATCTCCGGCTTCAGGAGAAGGGCACCCAGGGCAGTGTAGTCAGGCTGGGGGGGTGGGGCCCTGGGGCCTCTGGTGCCTCACCATGGCTGGCTTGGAGGGGTTCGAGCTTCCCTGGTCCCAGAGAAGTCCTGGGAGCCTGGCTCCAGCACTCGCCAAGTGTAAGGTGGGGCCTTCCAGGGGCCTGAATTCCGGTTGGGTCTTTTAGCTCAGTGGGTGGAGGGAGCGTCCCCAGTTGGGCCGAAACTGCCTCTTCCTGGCCCCGGCTCCTCTGGCCCAGCGGCTCCGACCCTGTTCCCTTCTTCCTCCTCCCTTTGTACTTTGGCCCCGGGGGCGGGAGGCAGAGGTGGAGGGTGGAGTTTCACTTTTTTCCGCTCTTCTCCCTCCTGAAGGAAACAGCATCAGATGACGCGGGCGGGCTGCACCGCTCCCCTCCCGGAGGCTCCGGGAGGGGAGTTCCCGGATAGGCGGGCCAGGAGAGGCAGAAGGAGGGAAAAGGTAGCCCCAGACCCTCCATCACAACAGGCTTTAGGATCTAGAAAGAAAGCCCTGGGCTGGGTGCTCCGCTGCCGAGAGAATCCAAATTGGTCTCTGCTAAGGACGGCCCATCTCTGCCCTCCGCATCTGCATCAGCATCAACAAAATGGGATTATAGAGCTTGCACTCGGGAGTGGGGCAAACTCGAGTCTGGTCTTGGCTACAAAGTTGTAGGAATGTCTGATCCATGGACTCTGAGCCTCATTCTTTTCATATGAGGACGAGTAGCTCTACTTTGCAGAGCTAGTGGGAGGGTGGTGGGTAACACTGGAGGAAGATGAACTGGCTGCATCTCAAGTTCTTGGAATATGTCTAAGGCTGTCTTCTTCCCCTCACCTGGAAAACAATCCGTTTCTTCATATCCCTTCCCCAATGGCGAAAACCTGAGATCGTCGTCCAGAACTTTATCCAGGATTGGATTAAGAATGACTGAGTTACCCTTATAATCGCTGAGTAGAGTTGACCCCGCTTGCTTTGAACCTGTCACTTTAAGAAAGACGACGTTATCCTATTTCGACTATTCCTGCCTTTTCTGGAGGGTTGTTCTGTATATACTTCCACCGAGCACTGAACCGGAAGTAGAGGCTGTTCGGTGCTAGAGAAGCTCGCGACGTTGGAGAGCCAGGACTAAAAGGGGCGGACCAGGCAGGGCGTGCTTAGACGGCACAGAAATCTCGCTTTAGCAACGCAGAGCCCACGCCTTCATCTGTCCCCGATCTCCCGTAACTCATTGGAAGAGCTCTGCGCCAATTACTCTGCGGCTACCCAATAGTTATTCAACTAACCTTTCCGTTCCACCCAGTGGTCTCTTGTTAAGTTGGCAACGCCTACGTATACGCATGCGCTCAGAGGCTTCTACTTTTTTAGACTTTCTTTAGCCCTGGATTCTGCGCACGCTCAAAGGGCACCCCGTGTCTCATCCTGCGCTTGCGCATTCACGCCGTCGGGTTTTCCTTTTCCGGGTCCCAGTCGGGTCCGTCGGACGCATGCGCCACTGCAGGCTGGTGGCTCGGGGCTCCTTCCGGCCTCCTCGGGCCGGCACCGGCAGAAGCCGGGCGAGCGCGGAGCCCTAAGCGAGTGACCTGTGACCCCGGAAGTGGACCTCAGGGTCCCAGGGGTCTCCCAGTCCGGAGCCAAGGGAGCCGTCGTACAGCACTCCAGGAGCACACCCCACGCCCACCTCTGGATGCCACCGAAGAGTGCCCGGCCCGTGCCCCGCGCCTGCCTGCCGGCTCAGCCCCGTGGTGTAGTTCTGGGCCAGGGGTGGGGGCCCGGACCCCGCCCCTGATGCGGCCCCACCCCCGCGCCCGGGCATCGCACTGCTGACTGCCCCAACCGGCCCCGCCCCCTGCCCGCACCCTAGACTGGCCGATCCCCCGCCTCCCCCGCTGGGGGAGGCCATGGCGTGAGCTTAAGGCTAGGCCCCGGGGCCCTCGGGCGCCAGACGGGGCATGGGCCGAAGGCCGCCCCCATGAGGGTCCCGGGAGGGAGGCGCGCGCAGCAGTGGCGGGGCCATGGGTTCGCAGGTGTTGCAGATCCTGCGCCAGGGGGTGTGGGCCTCGCTCACCGGCGGTTGGTTCTTCGACCCGCACCAGAGTACTTTCTCCAACTGCTTCCACCTCTATGTCTGGATCTTCCTGCTCATCTTTCCTTTCTTGCTGTATATGGTGAGATGCCGCCACTGCCACCTGTAACTCCTGCGGGGAAAGGGAGGGCAGGATGTCATGGAGGGCCGGCAGCCTGGCAGAGAGATTCCAGGCCGTGCCTGGGCACAGAGGTGTGGAGAGAGAGAAATTGCTGCAGAGTTGGGTCTGTGTGGAAGAGAGGCCAAAATCTTCCTTTGGGAGGTTTGAGTGACCTTGAGGCCCACATTTAATCTTTTTCTGTAGTTAAATGAAAGAAATATCTGTCAGGGTGTTTGTGCTGGTTGTATGGAAGTTTCCTTGTGAATTGGCGAATTTTGGCCATGACATTAGTGGCAGGTATACTCTGTGGGGGACAGGGTTTTGCCAGAAGGAAGCTGACTTGATTTTGCCTCCAGGTCCTGCCCCCCAGCTTGGTGGTGGCTGGTGTGTACTGCCTTGTGGTGGCTGTCATCTTTGCTACCATCAAGACTGTGAACTATCGGCTACATGCCATGTTCGACCAGGGTGAGATTGTAGAGAAGCGCAACTCTACCATGGGGGATCTGGAGGAAGAGCCTGCCCAGGGGGACAACAATCCACCCAGGTAGGTAGGGCAGGGGCTGTGTTGGGGATTGAGGGTTCTTAGTACCTGAGCCCAAGCCTTAGGGGTAGAGTCAGAGTCAGGAAGCCCTGGTTTCCTGAGTGATTGTGAGCACTGGTCTCATCTCGGTCCTGGAATTGTAAAGAGACCTTTGAGGAAGGAGTGATGAAGATGGGGGGAAGCAGAATATAAAGAGGTGAGGTAAGGTCAAAGTTGCTGCTTTTTCCACACCAGGGACCCTGGAGTGGAGATGACAGTGTTTCGGAAAGTGAGTTCCACACCCCCAGTGCGCTGTAGTTCCCAGCATTCCGTGTTTGGCTTCAACCAGGTCTCGGTGAGTGGGCCTGTTTCTCAGCTTCTCCTCTGCTCTCATGTGAGCCAGTCCCTGTCATGCGCACATCTTGAGTCTGCTCTTTGCCCTGTTTGCTCCTTCATGCCTGTCTTTGTCCGCTTAGGAGTTGCTGCCCCGGATGGAGGACTCTGGGCCTCTCAGAGGTAGGTGGCTACTATTCAGGGTTGGAGCAGGGGCTGGGAGGCAGCTATACCAGGATCCTGCTGACACCTCTAGGGCTACTTTTGCAGACATCAAGGAGCTGGTACGAGAGCAGGGCAGCAACAATGTGATTGTGACCTCAGCCGATCGAGAGATGCTGAAGCTCAGCTCACAGGAGAAACTGAGTGAGTGGGCATGATGTGGTAGAGGCATAAGGACAAGGCTAGCAGTTTTTGTCTTTGAATCACCTCAACTTTTGCTCCATCTTGGAGCTCCTTTTGTATTTCTCAATAGGCTCTCCTCAGTGTACTACCCTGTCATAAGACTTTATTAGCCACCAGTTTCTCCTGCAGAAGTTCTCTCATTCTCTGTTGCTTTCTTCTGACAGTTGGAGACCTTCCCCAGACGCCCCCAGGGGCAGCCCCAGATCCCTCTCTCCCCAGCACAGACTCTTCAGAGCGTTCTCCCCTGGCTGGAGATGGAGCTCCCTGGAGTGGGAGCAGTGTGGCTGATACACCCATGAGCCCTTTACTAAAGGGGAGCCTCAGTCAAGAGCTGAGCAAGAGCTTCCTAACCCTGACCCGGCCTGACCGGGCTCTGGTGAGGACCAGTAGCCGACGGGAACAACGCCGGGGAGCAGGTGGCTACCAGCCCCTGGACCGACGGGGCTCAGGTGAGCCTACGCCCCAGAAAGCTGGTTCTTCAGATTCCTGCTTTAGCGGCACTGACAGGGAGACATTGAGCAGCTTTAAGAGTGAGAAGACTAATTCAACCCACTTGGACAGCCCCCCTGGGGGGCAAGCCCCTGAGGGCAGTGACACAGACCCACCCTCTGAGGCTGAGCTGCCTGCCTCACCAGATGCTGGGGTTCCCTCAGATGACACACTGCGTTCCTTTGACACAGTTATTGGAGCAGGGACGCCACCGGGCCCAGCTGAACCTCTCCTGGTTGTGCGGCCCAAGGACTTGGCCCTGTTGCGGCCTAGCAAACGGCGACCACCCATTCAAAGACACTCTCCACCTGGCCGTACCCCTGGACGGCCCCTGCTTGAGAGTGGGGGCTTCTTTGAGGATGAAGACACCAGCGAGGGCAGTGAACTGAGCCCAGCCTCTAGTCTACGATCTCAACGCCGCTATAGTACTGACAGCTCCTCATCTACATCTTGCTACTCCCCTGAGAGCTCTCGGGGTGCAGCAGGGGGGCCCCGGAAACGGCGGGCCCCCCATGGGGCTGAGGAGGGAACTGGTGTGCCTCCCAAGCGACCCTATGGGACCCAGCGGACACCCAGTACTGCCAGCGCCAAAACACATGCCCGTGTGCTCAGCATGGATGGGGCAGGAGGTGATGTCCTGAGGGCCCCCCTGGCTGGCTCCAAGGCTGAGCTGGAGGCCCAGGTTGGGGTGGAGCTGGCTGCTGGTGAGGCTGCAGTGCTGCTGCCTGCTGAGGCCCATAGGGGACCTGCCGCCAACCAGCCCGGCTGGCGGGGGGAGCTGCAGGAGGAAGGTGCTGTGGGGGGAGGTGAGTGCTGGCTTCAGGGGTATGGGGCGGGGGAGGTGAGCTGGGGGCTTGGGTTTGGGCAAGGCAGGCTGGAGTGGACCCAGTTGGAGTCAGCTCAGCCTCCATCTTAGGCAGCAGGTGGATGTGGACACAGTGATTGGGCGCTAATGTCTACCAAACTGCTTGGACAACCAGGGCCTGTGGTTATCACCTGAGCCTCTGTTCCCTGAGGATTGTCATCATCTCTGTTCCTTCTCCTGCCTACTGATCAGGCAGATCAGTGTCGTCCTTTATTCTAAATGAGGAAACCAAGATATGAATGACTAGGTGGCCTGACTGGGCCCCAGAGCCAGAGCCTGGTTGGACTGGGCCTGACCATTAGTTACCTGTTGGAACACCACCCCTACCCCTACCCCTGGTCGTGTTTAGGCCTCTGTCACTTATGCTCCGGGCCTTTCTCTGGGCAGCAGCTGAAGAGACCAGCAGGCGGGACCGCTCAAGCAGTGTGAGGCGGACCCAGGCCATTCGGCGGCGCCACAATGCAGGCAGCAACCCCACTCCTCCAGCCTCTGTCATGGGCTCACCGCCCAGGTGAGCACCTGCTGGTGGGGTGAGTGGCACAGGGGCCCATTAGCTCTCAGTTGTTTTGACCCGGGACTTACGCTTCTCCAGCAGCCTGCAGGAGGCTCAGCGGGGCCGGGCTGCCTCCCACTCGCGGGCACTGACACTGCCCTCTGCCCTGCACTTCGCCTCTTCACTGCTGCTGACCAGGGCGGGCACTAATGTGCATGAAGCTTGCACTTTTGACGACACTTCTGATGGTGCTGTGCATTATTTCTATGATGAGAGTGGTGAGTCCTTCCTCAAGCCTGGGGGCCCAGCACCACCTCTTCCCTTCCCACTGATGGTCTGTACCATCCCAGCAGTGACTCTTATTGCTCCCTTGGCCCTTTGGCATGTTGCTTGATGTCAGACTTAGTGTCTGAGTAGGTGTCTCTGTCATCTCCTCTGCTATTGAGGAAAAGGCACAGCCTGAAGTCACAGGCTGACCAAGTGGTGACAGGAGAGCCAAACCTAGGTGGGCTGGCTGCAGTGCCCCAGCTCTTGACCAGCAGGCCCTTTCTTGTCCAGTTCCTGGTGCCCAGGGTCTGGGCTGCCTTCCTGGGACACAGCACAGGGCTCCACCTCATTTGATGGCCCTAGTATTCAGTGGGTTGGGCCTTGGTTCTCCTGTCCCTGCCATGTTCCCTCACATGTCACACCCCACCTCAGGTGTGCGGCGTTCCTACACCTTTGGCATGGCTGGAGGTGGCTACGAGAACCCCATAGGGCAGCAGGGGGACCAGGCAGCCAACGGAGCCTGGTGAGTCTCCACGGGCTGCCTCTTTTGGATAGTGGCCTGGTAGATGGCATTTCTGAGTAGTACCCTGAGCCTGAATTTTTCTGCTGGGCTTGAGCAGGGGCAGCTCAGATGGGGGGTTGGGAGGACCTATAAAGGGCAGGTATACTGGAGTCCCTGGCTCCATGACACTCCCAGTAGGAGGCTTCCAGGAAGCCCAGGGTTGGTGGGAGAAGGTGAGGATGTGCAATGTCAACAGAATGCAGGCTAGGGCTGGGAAGGAGGCTCTTCTGTCTCCTACCTTCTCTTGAGCCCAGCGCTGCTCTTGCCCCTTGGGGTCTCAGTCTTGGCAAAGGCAGCTCCACCTTCCTGGCCTTGGCCTCAGTCCCGCCTAGTCCCAGGAGACAATCATGGCCCTAACCCTCATGGCTGGCATTCCTGTAGGGACCGCCACTCACATTCCTCCAGCTTCCACTCAGCTGACGTCCCTGAGGCGACAGGTGGCCTGAACCTGCTGCAGCCAAGGCCTGTGGTTCTGCAGGGCATGCAGGTGCGCCGGGTGCCCCTGGAAATCCCAGAGGTGAGGAGCGGAAAGGGCTATGCTGGAGGGGGATTTGAGACAGGCAGATCACTGAGCCTGGCCTGCGTAGGGGGCTTGCCCAGGCACCCTGAGAAGGACAGGCTGTGCTGAGTGATGGCTCCCAGGGCTCTGTTGTGTGTACCCTGAATTCTGATGTCCAGCAAAGTTCTTGGATCTGAATGGCTCACAAAGTTGTGTATTTGCTTATCTTACAAATGTGTCTGCACTATCTTCCAATCCTGGCATGTTTTCCATTATACTTTTGAGAATATCCCAATTGGGACAATAATTTATGTAATCAATTTAGTGATATAAAAAGTACTAAGAACAGTTAAAATGCAGTCTTTGACTCTAAGGAATTATTGCCAAAGAGGCTGGGTGTGGTGGCTAAACACCTGTAATCCTAGCACTTTGAGAAGCTGAGGTGGGTGGATAGCTTGAGCTCAGGAGTTTGAGACCAGCCTGAGCAAAGGTGAGACCCGCATGGCAGGTGCCAATAGTCCCAGCTACTTGGGAGGCTGAGGCAAGAGAATCACTTGCGCCCAAGAGTTTTGAGGTTGCTGTGAGCTGTGATGCCATGGTACTCTACCAAGGGTGACAAAGTGAGACTCTGTCTCTAAATAAATAAATAAATAGGAGTAATTGCAAAAGGATACCCATATGTTTGATGTCTGAGATCATAGATAAATTGTGTGAGCTCCTAGAAGTCCCCACGTGCCCCTTTCTTGATTCATTTGTTCTTTGCAACCATCATGTGAGAGAGGCAGGGTCCTCGCTCTATAGCTGAAGCTACCTCCAGAGGTGGGGGCTGTGTATCTTTGCCTCTCTGTTGTCATCTGAAGCCCAGCACAGGACAAGGCTCATAGCTGTGCCTCATAAGTGTTTTATTGAGTGAAGGATGCAAGAAGCCCAGTGAGATTAAGTAGTTTGCCCAGGGCTGTCTTTAGGGCCAGGTGCTTTGTGCACTCTTAGGTGGGGTGATCAGAGGGATTGATAGTGACAACTATATGGGAGGAGCATAGCATTTGGTATGGAAGACAGAGATTCTGCGTGAGTTGCAAAAATACAAGAGCAAATGACTGTAGCCCCTGCCAGCCATCAACCCATGTTCTGGGAATGTGGAGAGAGGAGCAGCTCTTTGTGTGGAAGACTGAGGGCAGGGCAGAGGCTGCTAGGTGGTGGGGCCTTTCAGTACTGGAGGAAATGGTCGACCAGACCAGCATGTTGGTGGGGGGTGGTGATAGACCATGTGGAGGGCGGTTGGGCTGATGGCCGCGGCTGTGGGGACTGCAGTTTGACCTGCTGGACCAGGACTCCCTGCACGAATCCCAGGAGCAGACACTGATGGAGGAGGCACAGCCCCGTGCCCAGCATAGTTACAAGTACTGGCTTCTCCCTGGCCGCTGGACCTCTGTGCGCTATGAGCGGCTCGCCTTGCTGGCCCTGCTGGACCGGTGAGTACCTACCTGCTGTGGTCCCCAGTCTCAGGAAGGTCCCTGGATATTGGCCTTCCAGAACCTGTGGAAGCAGTCATGGGAGCAGAAAACCTAATGGCAGGGTTGGGAAGCTGGGGCATCTTGATGGCTGGAGTCTACAGCAGTGTTTGTTCAGGTTCCTCTGGCATACAAAGGGGTGGCCACAAGGATGCTATGGTAACCTCATTTCTCCCAAAGCCTTGTTCTAAAGAACTACATCTGTTGAACTGGGTGCAGTGGCTCATGCCTGTAATCCTAGCACTCTGGGAGGCTGAGGTGGATGGATTGCCTGAGCTCACAGGTTCCTGAGCAAGTGCGAGACTCTGTCTCTAAAAAATAGCCAGGTGTTGTGGGAGCCTGTAGTCCCAGCTACTCGGGTGGCTGAGACAAGAGAATTGCTTGAGTTCAAGAGTTTAAGGTTGCTGTGAGCTATGACATAATGGCACTTAACCCCAAGGTGACTGAGACGCTATCTCAAAAAAAAAAAAAAAAAGAAAAAGAACTACACCTGTTTACTTCATTAATTCTATTTGCTTCTGTGTTAGATTTAATTTACAAATTGAGTGCTATATCCTTAAAACCTTACCAACCATTTACCTTATCTTTCTCACTTCTCAGAGGGGAAACTGAGGCCCAGAACTCAGATAGAGAAGGCAGATGATTTCATTGTATGTCATAGGGCAGCAGTACCCAACCTTTTTGGTACCAGGGACAAGTTCTATGGAAGACAATTTTTCCACAAATGGGAGGGGAGTTTTTTTTTTTTTTTTTGTGGAGACAGAGTCTCACTCTATCGCACTCGGTGGAGTGCTGTGGAGTCACAGCTCACAGCAACCTCCAGCTCTTGGGTTCAAGAGATTCTCTTGCCTCAGCCTCCCAAGTAGCTGGGACTACAGGCGCCCGCCACAGCGCCCGGCTAATTTTTGATGCAGTTCGGCCGGGGCCGGGTTTGAACCCGCAGCCCTCGGTATATGGGGTCGGCGCCCTACTTGCTGAGCCACAGGCGCCACCCGGGAGGAGAGTGATTTTGATATGAGTCTGTAAATAATTGATTTACTTTGGTCTCTGTGCAGTCAAACCTCTTTGCTAATGATAATCTGTATTTGTAGCTTCTCCCCAGTACTAGCAGCACCACCTCAGCTCTGCCTCAGATTATCAGGCATTAGATTCTCATGAGGAGACTGCAACCCAGAACCTTCGCATGCAGTTTACAGTAGGGTTTGTGCTCCAATAGGAGGTGGAGTTCAGGTGGTGATGGAAGCAATGGGGAGCGGCTGTAAATACAGATAAAGCTTTGTTCACTTGCTTGCTTACCTCTTGCCCTTTGGCCTAGTTCCTAATAGGCTATGTCCAGTCTGGGCCCTGGGCAGTTGGGGACCATAGTCTTAGGAGAATTGGGCCTTCCCTGGCTTCCTGGCTAGATTTCTCCCAACATAGTGCCTGTGTGTGTGACATGGCATGCCCAGGGTAATGTGCACAATGTAGACACATGCACAGTTGCCTGTCAGTCTGAGCTGGAGATGGGCAAGTTTCAAGAGCAGTGGTACCTTGGGCTGTCAGTGTCCGTGTCCAGAGGGGGCAAAGATTGGGAAGAAGGGTAACAATGGAATGGCCTTCTGGAGCAGGTACAACCTGGCTCATCACTGCAAGGTCATAGGTTTTGATCTTTAGAGGTTAAGGGATTGCCTGGGCAGAGGCCTGGAGGAGGGCCTCTAGTGCAAGATCCTATCTCCCCAACTCCCCTACTAGAAGGTGGAGCAGGGGTATGCCCTGACTCAGCTGTCTGTGCAGGACGAGAGGGGTGGTGGAGAATGTCTTCGGCGTCGGACTGAGCAGCCTTGTTGCCTTTCTGGGCTACCTACTGCTGCTCAAGGGCTTCTTCACCGACATCTGGGTCTTCCAGTTCTGCATGGTCATCGCCTCCTGCCAGTATTCCCTGCTGAAGGTCAGGCCTGTCCCTGTGTTTCCTTTCCCCACCCAACTTTCCCAGATGTCCCCCTTCCCACTACTCCAGTTTTCAGGGCTATGAGCTAAAGATGCTTAAGGTCCCCTAGGTAGCCACCTATCTGACAAGTGAGAAACCTGAGGCTCAGGACAGGGTCCTGCTCCATTCACTCTTAATTGCCCCTTGATGGAGCTGAATAGGTCCTGGGGCCTTTGACCTTCCCCTGGGCATCAGCTCTTATTACCAACGTAGCCCTGTCTTTTCCAGAGTGTCCAGCCTGATGCCGCATCTCCCATGCATGTGAGTACCCATGAAGCAGTGCCTTGTAGCAGGAGGCCCTGAGAGGGACTAAGATCAAGTGGGGAGGAGGTCGGGACTCCCTCACCACCCCCATCCTGGAGCATGCACTAATGTTGTACAGGCCTGAGAGGCGTCAGCCAGGGAGGCTGACTTCTCACAAGCTGACTCCCCAGGGCCACAATTGGGTGATTGCATACAGCCGACCTGTCTACTTCTGCATCTGCTGTCTGCTCATCTGGCTGCTGGATGCCCTGGGCTCAGCTCAGCCCTTCCCACCTGTCTCCCTCTATGGCCTCACACTCTTCTCCGCCTCCTTCTTCTTCTGTGCCCGAGACGTGGCCACTGGTGAGGCTGAGGTGGCCCAGGGGAGCAAGCCCCAGGGGGTGGGCTGAGGGAAGGCCAGCAGGCTGACCAGAGCTGCTTTTTTCTCTTTGCCAGTGTTCACCTTATGCTTCCCCTTCATCTTCCTCCTGGGCCTCCTGCCCCAAGTTAATACCTGTCTCATGTACCTGCTAGAACAGATAGATATGCACGGCTTCGGGGGCACAGGTATGATGCCCACAGAGGCTTAGGTGGGGCCCTCCATGGAGCCCTCAGATTGGGTCTGTAGCTTTAACCTTTGCTGAGTCTCCTTTATGTCTATACCACAAACTCAAGGGCTTTCTCCCTTCTCTGCCTGCACCCCCTATTCCCTGCTCTGTCCCACCCCACCCCTCCCCGCCCCACCCTACCCCGTCCCTGCTCTGGTTGGTAGTTTAAATCTAAGAATGCTAGAAGCATTGAAAGTCTCTTAGAGGTGGAGGGAGCAGAGAACAGGTGGATTGGGGTGGTGTCTCAAGGAGTCTAGCCTCTGGGAGTTGAGTGGCACAGACTAGGGGCTGAGGTGGGTACCAGCTGATAAGAGTCGGGCTGTGCCTTCTCTTCCCCACCACACAGCTGCCACCAGCCCACTCACCGCAGTCTTCAGCCTCTGCCGCAGCCTGCTGGCTGCTGCCCTGCTCTACGGCTTTTGCCTTGGGGCCATCAAGGTAAGGGTGGCCTATGGGGTGAGGGTGGGGCATATTGAGGCCCATGGGAGTTGTTGGGATGGGGCTGTGAATCGGGCCCAGCAGTGGTTTCTCACATGGGGGGTACCCCCCAGCCCCAATGCTTATGCTCACTTCCCCTGACCGGCATGAGTTTTCTCCCCAGACTCCTTGGCCAGAGCAGCACGTTCCTGTTCTCTTCTCAGTCTTCTGTGGCCTCCTGATGGCACTGTCTTACCACCTGAGCCGGCAGAGCAGTGACCCCACTGTGCTCTGGTGGGTGCCTGCATGTGTCTGTCCATGAACACTAGTGTGCGTGCTGTGTGTGCGTGGCAGAGGTTTGAGGATTTGTGGGTCTGTGCATGAGCCTGTGACCCGGTAACTCCAGTCTCCTCTAGACCACAGGGCCTGTGGGAGGGACGGCTGACCTCCCCAGTCCCAGCTGCTGACTCGTCCTCATCCCCACCACTGCAGGTCTCTGATGCGGAGCAAGCTCTTCCCTGAGCTAGAGGAGCGGAGCTTAGAGACAGCCCGAGCTGATCCCCCAGACCCTCTGCCAGAGAAGATGCGCCAGTCAGTGGTGAGGGTGCAGGAGTGTGGGGTTCTAGTGTGGAGGAGCTGGCAGGTCTTGGGGGGCCTGGGAGGTGATGTGGCCACCCCAGGGCATTGGGCAGCCAGCTTGTTTCTCTCGGCCCTGCAGCGTGAGATTCTGCATTCAGATCTGGTGATGTGTGTGGTGATCGCTGTGCTCACCTTTGCCATCAGCGCCAGTACCGTCTTTATCGCACTAAAGGTTTGTGTGACACAGTCTGCCCCCTTCCTCTTAGTGTTGGCAAGAATATGCTGGACCTGAGGCCCTGGGCAGCCCCCTGGCCTGCTCCCCTTGGCCGACCTCTGGCCTCTTCCTTTTGCAGTCGGTTTTGGGCTTTGTGTTGTACGCGCTGGCTGGGGCCGTGGGCTTCTTCACGCATTACTTGCTGCCACAACTCCGCAAACAGCTGCCCTGGTTCTGTTTGTCACAGCCCGTGCTGAAGCCTCTAGAGTACAGCCAGTATGAAGTGCGAGGTGAGTGCCCACTGCTGGTGGCAGCCCTCTGTCCTTCTGCCCCATTGCCTGGCCTGGCTGGTGGTTTAGGCTGTAGCCTGGCCACCTGATGGGAGACATGGTCATCTTGGTTCATGAGGACCAGCAGGGGGCAGCCTGTGCCCACACTGCCATCTGTGTGCTGGTCCTGGTCCGGCCACCTGCCTATGTTACCTGCTGTACACTCTGCCACTCTCCTTCCCAACTTGGTCCCAGTTGTGTTCTTACCCTGGCAGGACCACCTCTCTCTGCCCTCCTAGCTATCTCTGAAGAGATGCAAAAATAGAATCTCAGGGTCCTGAAGGGGTTTCTTGTCCAGAATGACAAGCTAGTCACCAGTAGACTAGATCTGCCTGGTGCATGTTTTCAGTAGGCTAATAGTTTTTAAAATTCCTTGAACCTAGATTTAAACATTTTAAAATGTGAGCCTGAGCTCACATGTGTTCGAGACCGTTCTGACCAAGAGTGAGACCCCCATCTCTAAAACAAAAATAGCCGGTGTCGTACTGGGCGCCTGTAGTCCCAGCTACTTGGGAGGCTGAGGTAAGAGAATGGCTTTAGCCCAGAAGTTTGAGGTTGCCATGAGCTGTGATACCACAGCACTCCACCAAGGGTAACAAAATGAGACTCTGTCTCAAAAAAAAAAAAGTGAGGCTGGTCTTGAACTCAGGCAGTCCAACCGCCTTGGCCTCCCAGAGTGCTAGGATTATAGGCATGAACTACCTCGCCTGGCCTTCTGGTGGACTTTTGAGATTTTTTTTGTCAGTCTTGCTTTCACAGACAGCAAAATAGGACAAAGGACTTGCCCTAAAGTAAGCCATGGACTTGTTCAGTGGCTTGTGGAGCCCCTTGCCCTGTTGTACTGATGGGACTCACTTGAGCCGTCAGAGATCAGCTCCTCCTCCTAAATATCCTGGGAGCTGGGACAACACAGCCTATGCTTGCTTGCCCTCCCAGATTTTCTCTGAATTTGCAGCCATAGTGGCTAATCTTCAGGGCCCTGGGGAAGGGGTGAGTGTGGAGGCCAGGTGCTGGCTGACAGTCTGCCTTCTTATTGTAGGTGCTGCCCAGGTGATGTGGTTTGAGAAGCTGTATGCTGGCCTGCAGTGCGTTGAGAAGTACTTCATCTACCCTGCTGTGGTGCTCAACGCCCTCACAGTAGATGCCCACACTGTCGTCAGCCACCCAGACAAGTTCTGCCTCTAGTGAGACCACTCCTACCCCTACTTTCCCACCACCTACATTCCTATTTGATACGTGGATACATGAGGTGCATAGAGGGAATGATTCACACATAGATTTGCTCAGCAAACTGAAGTGGGACCCCAGCTCCTGATGCTTTCCATCCAAATGGTTGCTTTTTTAAAAGTAAATGTGCCCCCTCAGCCCCTTAAGAGGAGCAGAAACTAATAGTCACTGGCCCCAAAGAGGCAGGGTCAGCCCAGCAGAATTGAGGCTTGGGGCTGCTCTCAGGCCAGTGTAGGCAAAGGATGGGGTGCACCTGACTCCTGCCTCTCACCCCCAGCTGCCGGGCACTTCTGATGACTGTGGCTGGACTGAAGCTTCTGCGTTCGGCCTTCTGCTGCCCACCCCAGCAGTACTTGACTTTGGCCTTCACTGTCCTGCTCTTCCATTTTGACTACCCACGCCTCTCCCAGGGCTTTCTGCTCGACTACTTCCTCATGTCCCTGCTGTGTAGCAAGGTGAGCTCTTGGCTGTGGCCCAGACATCAGGTGGTTAAGTGGGAGGAGAATTCTTCTGCCTAGGTGGGAGGAGACTATCCCAGAGGAGAATATTCCACTGCTCTGTATCACCCCGACTGTTGGCCTTCACAGCAGCTCCTTGCAGAAGGGGTTACTTGCACCCTTTTTGTACAGAGGAAACTGAGGCCTCAGGTCTTCAGGGCACTGGTGGTCAGCCAGGATTTGACCCTTAATCGGTATGACCCTATGACTACCATCCTCAGAAATGGTTAGGACGTGGCCTTGTCCTCTGGATGCCAACCTTTAAGCTCTGCCCACTGCTAGCCATGACCCTGGAGGCCAGTTCAGAGCAGAGTTTCGGATCTGGTTGTATATAAATGTGCGGCTAGACTGTGGCATTTCTGAGTGGAGGAGGATCACTTTGAATAAAGGACCACTTCCCTGCACTGTACTAGAGACTTGGGGTGATGGCTGGGACCCCAAGAAGGCCTGAGCCTTAGGAAAAAAAAAAGCCTGAGCCTTTTTCTCACTTGTGGGCATTCTGTTCTTATTTTCTGGCCGAGCCCAGGAGGGTAGACTACTAGACTTGTTCCCCTCTGAGGGCAGGGCTTATGACTGTCCCTTGACTTTCAGCGCCATACTCCAGGTCCACCATCACCAGTGGCCTAGTGGCATGACCTGTCAAGTCATTTACCTTCTTTATCTTTTCCGAACCTCAGCATTTCTATCTGTGAAATGAGACAGCAATTGAATTGGAAAGGCCCCAGGATTGTTGTGTAAATTAAATGGTCAATGTCCCCTTAGAGCTCAGTCAGAGGTTGCTAATGGTATTAGATGCCTTGAGCCAAGTCCAGAGAGACAAGGGCTGGTAGTAGTTTTCTCTTGATCTCATGTGGGCAGCCAGTGGGGTGACTCAAGGCTCTGAATGAGGCCTGGCCTCTGGGTCTTCTGTGAGTGACCCTTGCGTGTCTTTTATCTCCTCCCCTCGCCTACCTGCCAGCTATGGGACCTGCTGTACAAACTTCGTTTTGTGCTGACCTACATCGCACCCTGGCAGATCACCTGGGGCTCAGCTTTCCACGCCTTTGCCCAGCCCTTTGCTGTGCCACGTATCCAGCCTGCTGTCCATCTTCTGGGTGGGGGTGTGCAGGGAGGGCTGCGGCCTGAGCAGCAAGAGTGGTGAGGGAGGCTGGGAGGTCCCAGAAGCCCACCACCTCCTTGACTCTGGCCCAGACTCAGCCATGCTGTTCGTCCAGGCCCTGCTTTCAGGGCTCTTCTCCACACCGCTCAACCCCCTGCTCGGCAGTGCTGTCTTCATCATGTCTTACGCAAGACCCCTCAAGTTCTGGGAACGTGACTACAAGTGAGTCTTATAGGAGATAGGGGTAGTTTTAGAGGCCAGGCTAGACAATGCCAGCAAGTATGTGAGTGCTGAGGCCTGGAGGTGACACTTGAGGTAGCAGATAAAATGAGAGTAGAGCCTGTACCAGGCTAAGGCCTTGGGCTCACAACATGGGGCCAGTTGGGCCTGGGAGTGAAACCCAACTTCCCCGATACCTGGCTGTGTGGTTCTGGGTGAGTCCCATCATGTTGCTAAGCCCTAGCCGCCTCCTTTGTGTAATGGGGCTATCATGGCCAGTGTCTACCTCGTGGCACAGTGGGCATCAGGAGGCAGAGAGGATGCTGTGATGAGCAGGTACAAGTTGTGATATGAATTGCCAGCTGACCCTTGACCTACTGTATCGTTCTTTCTCTAACAGCACTAAGCGTGTAGATCATTCCAATACCCGCCTGGTCACACAGCTGGACCGGAATCCGGGTGTGTACCCAGCAATCTAAGGGGCTTTGGGGAAGGGCCTGCCCAGGGAGGGAGCCTTGCTTACTAGTCACTTTGTTTGTTCTACATCCCAGGTGCTGATGACAACAACCTCAACTCCATTTTCTATGAGCACTTGACACGCTCGCTTCAGCACACACTGTGTGGGGACCTGGTGCTGGGCCGCTGGGGCAACTATGGCCCGGGTGACTGCTTCGTCCTAGCCTCTGACTACCTCAACGCTCTGGTGCACCTCATCGAGGTTGGCAATGGCCTCGTCACCTTTCAGCTGCGTGGCCTTGAGTTCCGGGGTGAGCTGCAGAGCCAAGCTTGGGTGGGCCGGCACCACCTGTGCCTAGTGCAGGGCATTTATTTGGTCCTATGTAGGGGCTGGGTTCCAGTTCTGCTCCATCTTGGTCAGCTGGTGTCCCTGGGCAAGGCTCTTCCTCCCTGGGCCTATTAGTGAGCTGACAGGGTCTCTTTGGGCCAAGCCTTGTCTCTGCCCTGGCTTTTGGTCCATACTGACGCCAAGTCTCTGTGGTAAAAGCTTGGGCCTGGATCTCTCTTGGCCTGCTCTGGGGTCTCAGGCTTGGTCTCCATTGAGTGCCATACACAACCCTTGGTGAGTGAGCCAGTCCTTACTCTTAAGAAGATGTGTTGGATACCAGCTTCAGAATAGTCCCCATGGGTTCAGAAGTTTGTGAGCATTGTGACTTTGAGCAAGTCACTGCCCCTCTTTTGAGTTTCAGTCTTTGCCTCTATAAATGAGCTATACCCCTGTCCCCTTGCCCTTCCTGGGATGCTGGGAGTTAGGAGAAAGGTGTTCGTTTGTTAATCCGTTCATTTAGTAATGTTTATTCCTCTAGCGTCCCAGGGTTGGGGGTGAATGGCAGCAGGCTGCAAATAACATGTTGGGCACTCACTGGGGATGGGGCAGGTAGGGATATCTTTGTGGCCCCTAACTGGGCCCTCCCACCCCTACAGGCACATACTGCCAGCAGCGTGAGGTGGAGGCTATCACTGAGGGTGTGGAGGAGGATGAGGGCTGTTGCTGCTGTGAGCCTGGCCACCTGCCACGGGTTCTGTCCTTCAATGCCGCTTTCGGGCAGCGCTGGTTGGCCTGGGAGGTGACGGCTAGCAAGTACGTGTTAGAGGGCTACAGCATTAGTGACAACAACGCTGCCTCCATGCTGCAGGTCTTTGACCTCCGCAAGATCCTCATCACCTACTATGTCAAGGTACCGTGGGCAGGGCGGGGATGTAGCTGGGCCACAGAGCCCACTGACCAGAAGTTTCCTGAGTACCACCTTCTGGATTGTTGGGAGCTGGTTTTGCCCAAGGGAAGTAAATGGCTTACAGTTTAAATGTTCTCCAAGGTGCTACCGCCAGACCGCAAGCTACAGCGGTTCCAGGGGCCCATGTAGCGCTGGTGATTGAGTACTCAGGGTGGGAAAGGCCCACCTTGGGCAGGGAGTATGGGGCAGGTGGGCAGCACATGCACAGATTCCCTCACAGGGTTACTGGTTCCAGGGCCAAGGCCAGCCTTTGAAACCATTAGCCCCCATCCCACCCAACACCCAGTGATGATGGCGCCAACAATGGTCACATTAATGTGGCTGCCAAGAAGTGGTGCTTACAGTGGGGTGGGCTCTGTGCGTGGCAGAGACACTCTTCTGAGCTGGGTAGAATTTACATAAACGGTCTCTTCTAGGAGAGACCCTGCTGTTTCACAGATATGGAAGTTGGCTCCCAGAAGGGACTTGCCTGAGGTTCCAGAATCAAGAGAAAGTGACAGAGCCACTGGGCTTTCCTGCCTCAGCCTGGAGGTTTCAGACCAGGCCTGAGGGTCTCAAGACTTTTTGGGAGCCAGGTGTAGTGATGCCTGCACATCATCCCTGCTACCCGAGAGGCTGAGCAGCAAGGATTGCTTGAGCCCAATAGTTCAAGGAACATAACAAGACTCCCATCTATTTAAAAGAAAAAAGACTTATTGGGGGATTGTGAGGTTGGTGAGGCACAGTGCAAGGCACAGAAGACACCTTGGGCTGGGAATTCTGGGCATCCTGGAAAGTTAGCTTGCTTGTCGTGCCTCAGTTTACCTCCTTGAGAAGTGGGTTTATTGCAGTTCTTTAAGATGGCAGGAATGATGAGGCTTTGTAGCACCACCCTTAATAAGGGCACTGTGGGAATAGGGTGGGTTGGTGGTCACAGCCCAGGCCCCCACTAGCCTTCTTAGGATCTGTCATAGAGCTCCCTGTAGGGCCTGGATGGGTGACCTGTTGAGGCCTAGGTGAACCTGCCACTTGCGATTCTCAGGTCCTACGTACCCCGACTTGTCTTTTTGCCTCCAAATGGACATCTGTGCATGATACACGTCAGAGAAGCTATAACTTGTATCATTCCTCCCATTCTCCCAGCCACTCCTAGAGAAGAGTTTGTGAGCCCCTCATCCCACTTTCACCATGAAAATAGCCATGGTCCAGAGAGGGACATTCCCAGGTCCAGGTCACCCAGGGGTCATGGTCCTGTCTGCCTTCCTGACCCATCTCAAGAGAGGTGCCCTTGCCCGGTGGTCCTGCTGTCTCCCATGAATGCACTTGAAGCTGTGTGTGATCTTTCAATTATTGCACCAGGTGCCCCCCAGGCTGGGATGGTGGGCTGAGAGAGCCCTGGCCCTTCCAGGTTTATTGTAGGGGAAGCCAACTTGGCCACAGCTAAGGCTGCCTCAGAGGCTAGGCAGAATCGGGGCCAGTAGAGGTACCTGAGGGCCTGGGGAAGGCTTTGTTAAAGACGAGTGTGCGGTGAAGTTTGGAAGGACAACAGGGTGGCCACAGGTATGTGAGGCAGGTGTGTAGGGGTGCACTAGATAGTCAGCAGACCTGGGGCAGTGTCCCAGAACCATATGTCCTTGCCAGCCTCCACACTTAGCCAGACTAGGCAGAGCCCCTCAGCTCTCCCTCAGTGCCTTCTGCACCTCACCTTTCTTGTAGGAGTCACTGTGTGGTGAGTGAGAGACTCCAACCTCTGTGGCTACAGAGATGCCAGCCCCCACATCTTAGCCATGCATCAGCACTCAAGAGGCCAAGCCCATGCGTGTTTAGTATCATGTCATATCCTTTTAGCCCTTGGAAGAGTCAGTGCCATTGTAATCGGCACCTTTTGCAGCTGATAAGTCCCCCACCTCTTTCAGCGATATGCACATAGCACAGGGAAGGCACCACAGGTGTGAGGTTGAGTGGGGTCCAGCAAATGCTCCCCAGAAACACCTTGGGCCAAGCCTGAGTCAGTGAATACTCAGCTGGGAGCTGCTACTTGTGTTGTTTTTCTCCTGAGAAGCAGTCTGAGTGGTGTGTCCCAGAATACAATGGCAGTGGTGAGAGTAAACCAAACAATATGTGCCAGGCCAGCTTGCTCTTCTGCCCCCAAAGCTTTGTTTTTCTGAGTCTTGGGGGTTCTGCAGGTTGCCAGACAGTAGAGATGCTTTCTGGGCAAGAACGTCTGTGGAGTCTGCTTGGAATCCCAAGCTGCCGCATGGCTGCCCTGCCCCCACTTAGTACATGGAGGGCCTAGTCCCCCTTCCTCTTGGTGTAAGGGGTTGGCCCAGCCCACACCAGACTGCCCACTCACCTGCCCCTCATGCTGAGGCCAGGAAGCCTCCATGCTGGGAACTGATGAGACCTTACCTGTAGCCACTGACTCCAGGTTAAACATCCCCTGCCCCAGCAGCTGTTTGAGGCCCTTGGCTTTTTCCAGATTGTATCCTGGTCATTTTTTGCCCAGCATCTTGGCCTCCTCATGGCTCACCACAGCCACCCTGCTGGATACCCCTACTGCCTGGGTACCTTATTCATGGTCAGCTGCATCTCCGCCCCTAGGCCTAGACTTCCCCATGCCTTACCCACGCCCAGGGTCAGCTCCATTAGCTCCATCTCAGCGTAGCAAATGGAATCCTTGTAACCTCATTGCTGCCAGTCGCCAGCCTCACTACTTATCCATCCTGACTATGCCACCTACCTACTTTCCAAAGCTCTTCTTATTTGCCCAAATCCCTACTTAGAAACCACAGGGCTTCTTAACAAGGGGACCTGGAGCCCTCAGCTTTGGGCACAAGATGTGCCTCTGACTTTTTTCTGAGGAGAGGCTGTTTGGCTGTTATACTTCAACTGCCTAAAGGGACCCATGACCCAGGGCAGGCAGCCTTCTACTTCAGCCTGACTATTCAGGTCTGAACCCTACAATGTCATGTTGAAAGTCCAGGTTGAAGTTCCAGTTCAGTCTGTCCTGCTATGTGACATTGGGCAAGGCTAACTGACATATGTTTGAGCCTGTTTCTCTTACAAATGGGGAATATTCTAGGGGAATGGGAGGAGGTAAGCAGATGCTGCCTGCCAGCACTTGCCACAGCACAGGACCTTCTGGGTCACTCTGGAAGTAGGAGCTCTTCCTGTTGGTTTTCTTGCTCCTCTCCCTGGCATAGGGGAGGGGAGCCGGCTTGCCTACTGGCTTCAAGGGGCTGAGGTGGGCTCTAAGAGGTGAGTGTTCTAGAAAGCAGACTGGCTGAGTCTAGAAGAGAAGCCTTTTTACCCTGATGATCCTTTCTCCCATGGCCAGGGCTAGGGCAGGGCCAGGCCCAACCCTGACACCTGCCACTCCTCTCCCAGAGCATCATCTACTATGTGAGCCGCTCACCGAAGCTGGAGGCGTGGCTGAGCCACGAGGGCATCGCAGCTGCCCTGAGACCCGTGCGGGCCCCTGGCTATGCCGACTCAGACCCTACCTTCTCGCTGAGTGTGGATGAGGACTATGACCTTCGCCTCTCTGGTCTCTCACTGCCCTCCTTTTGTGCCGTGCACCTCGAGTGGATCCAGTACTGTGCCTCCCGGCGCAGCCAGGTCAGGCACTACCACCTGCAGGCTTGCCTGCCTGGGGGTTTGGGGACCTGGGCATACCCACTTCACTCTGCATTTAGGTTCCTCTCACCCTGGGATCCCCATGGAGCCTGTCCCACCCCAAGTTCCCTGTCCCAAGTCTAAGTGGGCTCTGGGGATGGGGGTCCTTGTGCCGCAGCCTGTGGACCAGGATTGGAACTCGCCGCTGGTCACACTGTGTTTTGGCCTGTGTGTGCTGGGCCGTCGGGCCCTGGGGACAGCTTCACACAGCATGTCTGCCAGGTGAGTGCCCACAAGTCCAGCTGGGCCTACTGCTTTCCCATTCCCAACGCCTCCCGACAGAGCCCATGAAGAGCTCTGTGTTTCTTCCTGGAAACTCATTGGTCCTTCCTATTGGTGTAGCTCTTCTCACATGGGCAAGCCATTACTTAGCCTGCTCTTCGCCATTCTGTGAGGGACACGAGGGGATATAACTTGTCAAGATGGGGAAACTGAGGCCCAGGATGAGGAAGAGTCTTGGTTCAGATTGCTATGAAGCCTTAGATCCCTGGCTCCTCCTTACCCTTCTTGTTCACCTCCTTATTCTTCCTTCCTGCTCAGTCTGGAGCCCTTCCTCTATGGACTGCACGCCCTGTTCAAGGGGGACTTTCGCATCACTTCCCCACGGGATGAGTGGGTTTTTGCTGACATGGACCTGCTTCACCGTGTCGTGGCGCCTGGGGTTCGCATGGCTCTCAAGCTTCACCAGGTTAGGGAGGGGTTGTCTAGACAGCATGGGTGGGTGGGGGATGAAGCTGTTCCCCAGGGCAGGGTCCACTGACCCGGGTCCTCCTGTCTTCCCCTTCAGGACCACTTCACATCCCCAGATGAATATGAGGAGCCAGCAGCCCTGTATGATGCCATTGCAGCCAATGAGGAGCGGCTGGTCATCTCGCATGAGGGTGACCCAGCATGGCGCAGTGCCATCCTCAGCAACACGCCCTCCCTGCTAGCACTGCGCCATGTCATGGATGACGCCTCCGATGAGTACAAGATCATCATGCTCAACCGGCGCCACCTCAGCTTCCGAGTCATCAAGGTGGGGACAGCCCTGCCCACACCAGCCCAGCCCCTCTTCTTTGGGCCAGCCCTCTGACCCTAGCATGTGCCCACAGGTGAACCGTGAATGTGTGCGCGGCCTCTGGGCTGGACAGCAGCAGGAGCTGGTGTTCCTGCGCAATCGCAACCCTGAGCGCGGCAGTATCCAGAATGCTAAGCAGGCACTTCGCAATATGATCAATTCCTCCTGTGACCAGCCGCTGGGCTACCCCATCTATGTGTCTCCCCTCACCACCTCTCTGGCCGGCAGTCACCCCCAGCTGCGGGCACTGTGGGGTGGCCCCATCAGCTTGGGTGCCATTGCCCGCTGGCTCCTACGCAGCTGGGAGAGGTGAGCCCTCAGCACCACCCGTGAGGCCTGCAGAAGGCATGAGATATTGCTTGTGGAGGAGGAAGCTGAGGTGAAGCAATACCCTCCTTGGCCCCAGATTGAGGGAGTGATAGAGCCTGAGAGATGACCCTATCCCAGAGCTGACCTGATCCCTTCAATGTCTCATCCTCAGAGGTGACAGTAGCTTTTAACCTTTAAACACAGTTAACAATGCCTCCCTCAAAAAGCCTTGGGAAATAGCCGGCAAAACCTCTTAGAGGTGAGGATCCTGGGGCACAGAGATGTTAGATGACTTGTCCTGGGCCTGTGGCTTTAGCCATTTTCCCCCTGTGACCCTTCTTTACCTTCCTACCCCCAGGCTTCATAAGGGCTGTGGTGCTGGCTGCAATAGTGGTGGGAACGTGGATGACTCAGACTGTGGTGGGGGAGGTGGCCTGAACTCCCTCAGCAATAATGCCCCCTTGGCACACCCCACTCCTGAGAACACAGCAGGTGAGCAGGCGGGGCTGGGCTGAACCCATGGATGAAGAGAACAGCCCAGCTGAGGTCTCTGCTCTTATCTGTCTCCCACAGGCAGTGGTGACCAACCGCTCCCACCAGGCCCTGGCTGGGGGCCGCGGCACTCCCTGAGCAGCTCTGGTGATGGGCGGCCCCCTGCTTTGCTGCAGTGGCCACCCCCTCGGTTGCCTGGGCCACCCCCTGCCTCGCCTGCCCCCACCGAGGGTGCCCGGCCCTCACGGCCCCCTGGCCCTGGTCTCCTCTGTTCTGAGGGTCCCAGTGGGAAGTGGAGCCTTGGGGGTCGGAAGGGACTGGGAGGATTCGATGGGGAGCCAGCCTCAGGGAGCCCTAAAGGAGGCACCCCTAAATCTCAGGTAAGGTGTCTGTGGGAGGGTCACATTGCTGGAGGCTCAGGTTTGCTTGCCCGCCAACTTCTCTCTCTTTTCCAGGCGCCTCTAGACCTTAGTCTCAGCCTCAGCTTCAGCCTCAGCCCAGACATCAGCACTGATGCCTCACCTCCTAGAGCAGCCCAGGACATTCCTTGCTTGGACAGCAGTGCCCCTGAAAGTGGCACACCTACTGGGGCTGCGGGCGACTGGCCTGCCCCTGCTGAGGAGCGTGAGAGCCCAGCAGCCCAGCCGTTGCTAGAGCACCAGTACTGACTAGCCTAGCACCTGCTGGACCCCATCCCAGGACTTCAGCAACTTGGATTCCCTGTGTTGCCTCTGGCCTTCTATGCTGGACCACAAAACTGAGTGGCTTTGGCTCTCATGTCTGAACCTTGACCTTTGGCTGCCTCAGCCAGAGTACCAGAACTAAATGGCCCAGACCTCTGACCTTGACCCCTGGTCTCTCTTCATCTCTAGTCCAGCCAGGGTCAAGGCTTTACAAACCAAGGCAGTCAGCTTTCTAGCCTGGCCCTAATAGCAGAACCATGGGCTGGTCCTGCTTTGAGCCTGTGGCCAGGACCAACTCAGCCACTGGGTCTGCACTGCCTGCAGGGGTGGCCCCTTTGGCCCGGACTGGGGCCTTAAGTGTGGGAAGGGTGGTCTTTTTTTTTTTTTTCTTTTTTTCTTTTTTTTTTTTTCCGTGCTTCAGAGACACCAGAATTAATAACACTATTTTTGATTTTGGTTGGCAGTTTCTTCTTCTACCTGGGAATGGGTACAGAGTGGAAGTGGCCAAGTCATGGAACATGAGCACAGAAAGGAGGGGTGAAGATAACAGGGCTGGGGTATGGTGGACACCAAAGGTCAGACTAAGGTGGAATTCAGGTTAAGACTGGGTCTTCCTCCCCACAAGGCTGTTCCCTTTCCAAGCCTAAATGTGAAGGTGGTTGTGTTTCATTTCCCACAAAGACTTCCAGCTCTAGTGGCTCCTGCTTTTAACAGCCTTGATCTTGGCTAAAGCCTTTTTTTTTTTTTGTAGTGAGACTGTCTCACTGTATCACCCTAGGTAGAGTGGGGTCACACAGCTCACAGCAACCTCCAACTCTTAGGCTTAGACAATTCTCTTGCCTCAGCCTCCCAAGTAGCTGGGACTACAGGCGTCCGCCACTATGCCTGGCGATATTTTGGTTGCAGTTGTTTAGCAGGCCCCCATCGGGTTCGAACCTGCCCGCCCTGGTTGGCCAGAGCTACTGGCCCGAGTCTAAAGCCTTTATCTGAGTCTCAGTTGCTCCAAGTCATAAAGCGATAACACCTGTCTGAGGTGTTACTATTGAGACTAAATAAGAAAGCGTATGTAGAGCAATTTCCCAGGGCCCATTACTTAGCAAGTGCTTAATGTAATAGTGTAGTTCCTGAACACTTTCTGTATGCCAAACGCGAGCGGGACACTCCTCTAGCTCTCCTGGGTGGTCTGTAGGGCGGGTATACTTTCTCATTTCTCAGTTCAGGAAACGGCCTGAGAAAGTCAGTGTGGCAGCTGGAGGCCCGGCCCGAGAGAGTCCTTGTGGCCCCTGGTGGCCGGATAGCCTGCCAGGGATAAGCCTTCCTTGGGACTGGCTGACCACCTCCAGGCCGGGAATGCCCTCCCGCGGCGCTTCCCGCGGCGGAGGACTCCCGGCTGGCCCCGCCCCCGGAAAGGCTCCGCCCCCAGGCGGAGCCGGCGCCGGGAGCGGTAGTTGAAGAGCAGCAGCGGGACCCCAGCGCGAGAGGCGGCGGTCGGGCGGGAGCCCCAGAGGTACTGGCGGGAGGTGGAGGGTACGGGAGGCACCGCTGTCGGCCGGACAGGGGAGAAAGTGGTCCAGCCGTGGGCCCTGGTGGTGTGTGTGCATGGTGGGGTTTCTCGCCAAGTTCGAGGACACTGCACACTCCCAACCTCCGGATTCCAGCTCAGTCCAGAGTCAGTTTGTCCAGTCCCCTGCCTCTGGCTCCCCTATACCCTCCACTGCGAGATGGCCTGTCCGGGCCAGTGACCTGAGCAGCAGCTGCTGGCTCCTCTCGGCGGCGCTGGCGACTGCCCATGCTGCCAAATGAGTGTCGGGCTGCCCCTATTCTGGGGCTCCCCTTCTTACTGCCCTGCCTCCTCTCCAGCCTTTGCACACCACCCGTAGTCTCTGGCCTGGCCTGGGAGGAAACATCTGTCGCGCCCCCTAGCAGCAGAAATGGGGTCATGACCTCCAGATGTGCTGGGAAGCGGCCAGCGCCTCCTCCTGGGCCAGGCAGGCCTTCCGGATCTGTGGGGGTGGGGCAGCTCCCCCCAGTGACACAGGCCGTGAGGAATGTTCCGGCCTCAATGGACCCTGTGTGAAGCTGCAGGGTGGGGAGCAGAGCCCAAGAACACCCTCCAAGGCAGGGCCAGAACAAGAGGCAGCTCAGGAGCTGGGCACACACACATTAATAGAGCTCACCCACAGCGTGCAGACCTCATCTTATATGGAGCAGGGCCTGCATAGATGCCCCTCATGACCTCTTTCCCCCACCCTCCCACACCAGGGTCTGGACTCAAGCATGCATGTGTCCAGAGCTTGGCATATGGGGCCAGGGCCTGGATCTGCCAAGCACACATATGGCTAAGCACACACTTGCTTCACTCTTCTTTCAATATCCCAACAGTCTTTAGAGGGGACAGAAATATTTAACCCCATTTTAGAGATGAGAAAACAGTGGTTCAAGGTCAGCATCAGAACTTATCCTAGGAGAAACCAAGGTAGGAGGCTCCCAGAGCTAGGGAAGCCTACATTTGCTTGGTTCTTGAGGCCCCAACCAAGGTGTGTGTGGAGCCCAGCTCCACGTGACACCATTGGATGATGCACAGAGGCCAACCATCACATGTCTGTACCCCAGTGGAGGGTGTTCAGGTCCCTGTCCTGGCTACCGGCTCCATCCAGGGCTTACCATGGCGTGGTTACCGTACCTCAAGTTCTCACCTCACCTTTTGCATCTACCTCTGGCTTTGTCACATTTCCGCACTAAACAGGGGCCTTGGGTGTCTCAGTTATACATCCTGTGAGACCTTCAGCCTCAGTCCAACCCCCACTCATCCTATACCTAAACACACAGCAGTGGGCAGGTGCAACTCTGTTTAGGCCCTGGAGACTGACAGACCAAGCTGAGATCCTAGCTCTGACATGGAATTGGTTCAGGCCAGAGCATTGCCCTTTGACCTTCTGTCACTTGGAGTTCAGACCTCCTGTCCACATCAGTGAGACCAAGTAGGCAGAGGTCCGCAGGGCTCCAGCAATGGGGCTGGGTCAGTATGACTTCCTCTCTTTCCCCAAGCACAGGCATAGCAGCCTGCAAGAGAGTGGGCCTGGGCTTGTCCTTGAAGCCAAGGTGACTTGGGTCCCATGACTGAGCTGGTGTGACTGCAGCACCTTTCTCAGGATGTGGGAGCTGGGGTGGGAGCTGGACTCAGAATTGGGGCCACTTCCTGTGCTGAAGGAAGTCTTCATGTCATTCCTGCTGCCACTACTCCCAGGGAACCCCTATGTCTTTGAGGTATGGAGGCTGTGAGGACTAGGGCATTGAGACCTGGCCTCTGGGTGCTTAGCTCCCCAGGGATCCTGAAGGAAGTGGGAGGGACAGGGAGGAAGGTCTCTGGGGACAGGACGTCCTCCCTTTGTCAAGTAGGCAAGACCCAGACACCAGGGGCCAAAGGGGTTTCCCGTCCCACCAAAGACAAGCTGTGTACAGTTGGGCTAGGCCTTTGTGGGACCCTTACCCTGAGCCTAGGCCAAGGCCAAGTTGTGTGGTGGGAACTAGGAGACACTGTCACTGCCTAGGTGCCAGGGCCCTCAGAGGCCTGGCCCCTGGCTCAGCCCAGATAAGCCGGGGAGGGGGCTGGAAACCTCAGCCCTAAGCAGACGAGGAAGTGGCCAGGAAAGCGGAAGCAGCTTTGATGGTCTCAGAGGGGGCCGGAAGCCAACCGGGTGGTGGAAGACCGGGCTGGGGGCCTGGGTTCCTGTTTTCTCCCCAGGTCTCTCTGAGTAGCCCCCTCCTCTTTCAGGGCAGGAACCGCTGCCGCAACCTCGGCCTGCTGGTTGGGCACTAACCACCTGTGCCCACCAATGCGGCCTGGGCCCCGGAGAGTAAGGCTGGCAGAGCATGCCCATGTGGGCCGGTGGTGTGGGGAGCCCTCGGCGGGGCATGGCCCCTGCACCCACAGATGACCTCTTTGCCCGAAAGCTGCGCCAGCCAGCCCGGCCTCCGCTGACACCACACACCTTTGAGCCAAGGACAACACGGGGCCCGCTCCTGCGCAGTGGCAGCGATGCAGGCGAGGCCAGGCCCCCCACGCCAGCCAGCCCCCGTGCCCGCGCCCACAGCCATGAGGAGGCTGGCCGCCCTACTACAGCTTCCACACGTCTGTTCACTGACCCACTGGCACTTCTGGGGTTGCCAGCAGAGGAACCAGAACCTGCTTTCCCACCAGTGCTTGAGCCCCGATGGTTTGCCCACTATGATGTGCAGAGCCTGCTCTTTGATTGGGCTCCAAGGCCACGAGGAACGGGGGGCCACACTGAGGCCAGCTCTGGGACACTGGCTTCAGCTGAGGACCAGGCCGTGAGCTCAGACCTGCTGCTTGGGGCCCCTGGCTTTGTGCGTGAGCTTGGGGGTGAGGGTGAACTAGGCCTAGGTGGACCAGCACCTCCACCTGTGCCCCCTACACTGCCCAATGCGGCCGTGTCTATCCTGGAGGAGCCACAGAACCGAACCTCAGCCTACAGCTTGGAGCATGCAGACCTGGGTGCTGGCTACTACCGCAAGTACTTCTATGGCAAAGGTGAGGGGAACTGTAGGCCCAGGGAGGGGCAGAAAGGTCTGGGGCAGAGGTCCCTGTCACCGCAGTACACACAGTAGAACTCATCTAACTGTTCTTTCCCTCTAAAGTCCCTGGCCATAAGAAAGATCAGGAGCTGAGCTAGGGTCATTCTGGACCCACAATTAACTCCCTCCTTAAGGCCAACCCAGCCAGGGAATACCTCTGCCTCCACCTAGTTCATCCTCATAACCTTTCAGGATGGGGGGTTATTTCCTGTCTACATTCCAGTGAGGTGAAGACTCAGGCCTGAAAGCCCTGCACCTTGGATTCTTGGTTCTGAGCACTGCTGCCAAGAAAGGGCTTCTAGACCAGAAAGGGAGAATGTGGGCATGGTGGGCAGCACCAAGGCAGGATTTAGGCCTAGAAACAGACCCCTGGTTCTAGTTCTGGGTGGATAAGTGATGTGGGGAGGACTACAGAGGGGGCGGGGCTTAGCCTAAGCCCTACACTTGGTGGTGAGTTGGAGCTTGATGCTGTACTTAGTGATGGGCATGGTGGTGTGGGCAGGACTGCCTGGGTGGGACCGTTCATTCACAGCCTGACCCCTTAGAACACCAGAATTTCTTCGGGCTGGACGAGGTGCTGGGCCCAGTGGCAGTGAGCCTGCGGCGGGAGGAGAAGGAAGGCAGTGGAGGGGGCACCCTGCACAGCTACCGTGTCATCGTGCGGACCACACAGGTGGGCTGGGGTCATTGGTTCAGGCTATGGGTTGCCTTCCCTGCACCTTGTATGGATTCTGAGCCCTCCTACTCTCCATCCTCAGCTCCGCACCCTTCGTGGCACCATCTCAGAGGATGCACTGCCACCGGGGCCCCCTCGGGGCCTGTCCCCAAGGAAGCTTCTGGAGCATGTGGCACCAAGGTTAAGTCCGACCTGTCTGCGCCTGGGCTCAGCTTCACCCAAGGTGCCTCGCACGCTGCTCACACTGGACGAGCAAGTGGTGAGTGGCCAGGGAGCCCGCAGCCTTACAGCTAGACCTGGTCTGAATCCAGGGTGCCTAGCTCTCACCCCCCTAGCTCTGACCCTGACGCTGGGCTAGGCAGTGACCCCAAACTAGCTTTTCTTTTCTTTCTTTTTTTTTTTTTTTTTTAAGACAGAATCTCACTTTATCGCCCTCAGTAGAGTGCTGTGGCATCACACAGCTCACAGCAACCTCCAACTCCTGGGCTTAGGGGATTCTCTTCCCTCAGCCTCCCGAGTAGCTAGGACTATAGGCACCCGCCACAACGCCCGGCTATTTTTCTGTTTTGCAGTTCAGCCGAGGCCGGGTTTGAACCCACCACCTTCAGTATATGGGGCCTACTTGATGAGCCACAGGCCCCCCCAAACTAGCTTTTCATACAGAAAGCATCAGAAGTCATCTAGAAAAAAAAAAAAAAAAAGAAGTCATCTAGAACCTTGATTCTCAAAGTGAGGTCTATAGACCACAGCACTCACATCTGGGAGCTTGTCAGAAATGTAGATCCTGGAGCCCCACCCCAGGCCTATTAAATCAGAGTCTGCCCTTTAAAAAACTCATGAGGAGGCCAGGTGTGGTAGATTGCTTGAGCTCAGGAGTTCGAGACTAGCCTGAGCAAGAATGAGACCTATCTCTACTAAAAGTAGAAAAACTAGCTGGGCATTGTGGCAAGTGCCTATAGTCCCAGCTACTTGGGAGGCTGAGGTGAGAGGATCACTTGAGCCTGAGAGTATGAGGTTGCTGTGAGCTATGATGCCACAGCACTCTACCCAGGGCACAGAGACTCTATCTCAAAAAAACAGAAAAGAAAACTCCCAAGGTGATGCATATGTACTTTACAGTCCTAGAAGCCCTGGTCTGAGTGACCCCACCACTCCTGCAATGCCCTCATCATTCTTGGCCAATGTGCCTTGCAGCCTCTGCTTGGTTTCCTCTCAACATGTGGTGTTCACTGCTTCTTGGAGCTGCCCAGTCCACTCTGGGACATCAGGGGCATTCCCTACTCTATAGAAAGCTGCCCACTGGCTGAGTCTTCTCTGTTTCATTCAACCCATCAGTCATTCAACAAATATTTCCTCATACCTTCTTGGTGCCAGCCCCCAGACTGGCTGCTGGGGACAGGTCAAGACCAGGTGTTCGAATAGCTGGGTAGTGGAAGGAGACCCCTTATTTCTGTTGAAATACAGAAATAGGATACCAGCCAAAGGGGGGGTGTCAAGGGCTCCTTAGGGGCACAAAGGCAGTGGTGATGGCCCTTCCTCAGCCAGGGTTCCCAGCACAAAGGATACATGAGCTCAATCCCAAATGTGCCAGTGTTTTCTAGGTAGACAGGGTTGAGCAGGGTTTTCTGGACAAAACAACTTGTGTAAAGGTTTAGCGACTGAGAGTGTGTCACATTTGGACAGTTCAGTGTGGCTGGGGTAGGGCTTGGTGGGATAGGATGGGATGGGGAGAAATTGGCATTTGTTCCCACGGGCACTGGGGAGCCATGGAAGGATTGAGAGCATACCTAAGAGGTATAGTAGCCCTCTGGTTGCAGCAGGGGGACTAGACTAGAGTGCAGGGGGTCAGGTGGAAGGTTCTTGCAGTTGACCAGGCTAGATATGGTAACAACAGTGGCAGGGGCAGAATGGATGGCCCTGTAACTGACTGGAGAGTGTGGAGTATTTAGCTCCCCTAGCTGCCCAGCCACTGGGAGTGGTGTTTTTATGGAAGACAAGTAGAGTGAGGGAGTCATAGCAAGGGGATGAGGTATGAGGTGCCTAGGTGCCAGACAAGGACACCTAGGAAGCTAGAGAAACAGCTGTGGAGTTTGGGATGGGAGAATCTGGGTTTGAGGCAGAGATGGAGGTATTGTTCCATGGAGGTGGCTGCTGTAGCCACTGCGGGGTGGGTGGGGGGAAGCTGCAATTAAGTGGGGGAAGAGGCCCCAGGCAGAAGGGGGGGTGAATCCCTGGGGCCTCAAAGCTAGGTTTCATTTATCCCCAGTGCTAACTGTGGCCAAGAGGGGGCCACATTTGTGGGCTACACAGGGTTGGGAGGGATAAAATCGAAGTGGGGACTGAGTGTAGACAAGCTTAGGTATAAGGAAGGGAGACGAGAGCTAGAGGGAAACCTGGGTTATTTGAATGGGGTCAGAGCACCCTGAGCTGTGCGTGGTTATCCACAGAAGGGAGCTGGGAGCAGAGAGGACACAGAAACAGAACAGAGTGGGGTAGAGGTGGCACATGGCTCAAAATCTGCAGAAGTTGGGGTGGGGATGCCTCAGATTCAAGGGTGGGGAGAACAGTCTAGCCTTGAGATAAGAATAACAATGTGAACGTTTACTGGGAGCAAGTACACTGTGTGCAGGGTCCTTTCTGTGAATCATCCCCTCTTTTGAAACAGGAGAACCACTCCCCTCCCATCCCTTCCTAAGTGTGACCTTCTCTACTCCCCTGCTGAGCACTAGACTATACTCACTCAACAGGCAAGCACATAATTGGCTTAGAGGGCTGGTGCTCAGGGCCATCCAGGTAGCCCAGCCCATGGGCCAGTGTCCTGTTCATTCCTTGTGAGATAGTGGGGGAGGGGCTGACAGGGGCCTGAGGCCTATGCTTTCTGCCCACCCCCTTCTCTAGCTGAGCTTCCAGCGCAAAGTGGGCATCCTGTACTGCCGGGCAGGCCAGGGCTCAGAGGAGGAGATGTACAACAACCAGGATGCAGGATCAGCCTTCATGCAATTCCTCACCTTGCTGGGTGATGTGGTGCGGCTCAAAGGCTTTGAGAATTACCGGGCCCAGCTGGACACCAAAAGTGAGGCCCAGAGGGCTGGAGGGGTGGGGGCAGACCCAAGCTGAGGGTAGACTTCTTCGGTCAAAACTAACTGCCTTGTTACTCCTTTGTGCATTTTGTCTTGGGCTGTGGCTGGGGACTGAAGAGTTCTTTGGGTAAGCTGAGGACATGAGTCAGGGGTGCAAGGGCAAAGCTATGGGCTGAGAGGAGGAGCTAGAATTACCTGAGCTGGGGCCAAGGTGGTTTGTGGGTACCATTCCTTTACGGGCCAAGTTCCAGCAGCCCAGCCTTTGAGATGGGGGGAAAGATGTGTACCCCTACCTCCCTGGTTGAAAGGAAGGACCCCAGCACCCCTGGAAGGTGCGTGACTGAGCACCTCTTACCTACATTTCACTCTCCCAGCATAACACACACTTGTGTGGGGGCCAACATCTGTCTTCTTCTGGGACACCCATCCCCTGCCTCCCCTGAGACCACTTCTCATTTCTGTCTTTATTCTACTTCACCACCTTGACACCCCTGTGCCCTAGCATGGGGTGGAGCCTGTGTGGGGAGGGGAAAGAGGCAGCCAGGCTGAAGCCCTTGGACCTTGTGGGCTGGGCATTGGCTGGTGGCATTAGAGGTTGGGGCAGGGAGACTTCTGAGTGCAGGCAGGGATGGCAGGTTCAAGCCACCCAGATTCCTCTTGTTTTCCCTCTGTGTCTCCAACCACAGCGGATTCTACGGGCACACACTCCCTCTACACCACGTACCAGGACCACGAGATCATGTTCCATGTGTCTACGATGTTGCCTTATACCCCTAACAACCAGCAGCAGGTGTGAAGGGGGAAGATGGGAGTGGGGCTTCTTAGGAATTTTTGAGAGGGCTGTGTAGGTGACAGTACTTGAGCCTTGGTTGGCTTGAACTCTGTTGACCCCAACAACCCTCTGCTCTGATGGGCCACTCCCAAAGACAAACACCCCCAGGACTTCATCTGGGCAGGTGGGAAGCCATTGGCACCTTGGCTTTGCCCTGCCTGAATGAGAGGGACCTGGGGGTCTCATGGCCCCCCTGACGCCCTTCATCTGTCCCCTAGCTCCTGCGCAAGCGCCATATTGGCAACGACATTGTGACCATCGTGTTCCAGGAACCTGGCAGCAAACCCTTCTGCCCCACCACCATCCGCTCCCACTTCCAGCACGTGTTCCTAGTGGTGCGGGCCCACGCCCCCTGCACCCCACATACCTCTTACAGGTGGGTGCCTCGGTGGTCTCAGGTCTTCCGTGGGCACTGAGCCTAGCTGCCCCTCACTACGGCATCTCTACCCGCAGGGTGGCCGTGAGCCGCACTCAGGACACCCCGGCCTTTGGGCCAGCCCTGCCCTGTGGCGGAGGCCCCTTCGCAGCCAACGCGGACTTCCGGGCTTTCCTGCTGGCCAAGGCGCTCAATGGCGAACAGGCGGCTGGCCACGCACGCCAGTTCCACGCCATGGCCACGCGCACGCGCCAGCAGTACTTGCAGGACCTGGCCACCAACGAAGTGACCACTACGTCGCTGGACTCCGCTTCGCGATTCGGCCTGCCCTCCCTGGGCGGGAGGCGCCGAGCGCCCCCTCGGAGCCAGGGCGCCGAGCTGCAGGCGGCGGGCTCGCTGGTGTGGGGCGTGCGCGCGGCGCCCGGGGCGCGGGTCGCAGCCGGGGCCGAGGCTGGAGGCCCCGATGGCACCGAGGTGCCCTGCCTACTGGGCATCTCGGCTGAGGCTTTTGTATTGGTGGCGCCGCGCGACGGCCGCGTAGTCTTTAACTGTGCCTGTCGAGACGTGCTAGCTTGGACCTTCTCTGAGCTGCAGCTCGACCTGTACCACGGCCGCGGAGAGGCGATTACCCTGCGGTTCGACGGTCCTTCGGGCCAAGCGGTGGGAGAGGTGGTGGCGCGCCTACAGGTGAGCCAGTGTAGGAAACGGAGGCTCGGGAGTAAGCGCGGGGTGCCTGGGCACTTGCCGCCCAAACCCCTCCAAGAGTCAGGGACACTGCCACCCCTCCTGCGAAAGGGAAAGGCGATGGGGACAAAACCAGCCTGGGAGCTTGGCAAAGTTGGCAGTGGCGGCCCTCTAGAAGGGCAAGCGACTTCTAGTTTTAAAGCGTCAGATCTTACTCTGTCGGGTGGGTTGCTAATGCTTCCCTAGTCTACTGTGGAAACATCTGTGCGGCCTGGGGCGGAGTCCGGGGATGGTGCTGAGGCAGCCCCGCCTCTGGGCAGCCCTGCCCACTCCCTACCCCGCCCTGCAGCTGGTGAGCAGGGGCTGTGAGACCCGGGAGCTGGCACTGCCCCGCGATGGCCAAGGTCGCCTGGGCTTGGAGGTGGACGCCGAGGGCTTCGTCACGCATGTGGAGCGCTTCACGTTCGCGGAGACGGCGGGGCTGCGTCCCGGGGCGCGTCTGCTGCGCGTGTGCGGCCGGACGCTGCCCAGCCTCGGTCCTGAGGCTGCCGCCCAGTTGCTACGCTCAGCGCCCAAAGTCTGCGTCACCGTCCTGCCCCCCGACGACAGCGGCCGGCCCCGCAGGTCAGCGTGCTGGGGACGCGGGAGAACCGGGCAGTGGCCACCACCCCACCTGTGCCTCTTGTGTCGCCAGCAGCTTTTTCTCCAGAATCTCGTGTGGCAGCCTTTACCTTTTGTGGTAGAACCCTTCGTGTTTTTGTTTTTTTTTTTTGAGACAGTTCCTCAAGCTGTCGCCCTGGGTAGAGTGCTGTGGCATCACAGCTCACAGCAACCTCCAACTCCTGGGCTCAAGCAATTCTTCTGCCTCCGCATTCCAAGTAGCTGGGACTACAAGCACCCGCTACAATGCCTGGCTATTTTTTGGTTGCAGCCATCATTGTTGTTTCGCGGGCCGGGGTTGGATTCGAACCCGCTTAGGTGTATGTGACTGGTGCCTTAGCCGCTTGAGCCACAGGCGCTGAGCCTAATCCCCCGTCTTTTAATTTCTCTAAATTGCACTTTCCTTATATGTAGACTGCAACCAGTTAAACACGTTGTTTTCACTGCTCAAAAGATCAAATTGCAGCCCCCATTTCCTGTTTTTTTTTTTTTTTTTTTAGTTTTAGTCCCTTCACCCCCCCCCCCACAGAGACTATCGATTTCTTATTATGCTAAGCCATATGTAGGCTAACTATTTTTGTGATGGGCCAGGTAGTAAATATTACAATATTATAGGCTTTCTGGGTCTTCTGGTTTTTGCTGCTACTCTGTCCTCGTAGGAAAATGACTAAATGTGGCTGTGTTCCACTAAAACTTTGTTTATGGACACAGAAATTTGAATTGAAATTTCATTGAATAATCTTTTGATTTCTTTCAACTACTTAAAATATAAAAACCATTTTTAGCTCACATGAGTACAGAAACAGGCACATGTGCTTAAAAAAAGAAAAGGGCTTGGCTCGGCACCTGTGGCTCAGGGGGCTAAGGCTCCAGCCATGTACACCTGAGCTGGCAGGTTCGAATCCAGCCTGGGCCCGCCAAACAACAATGACGGCTGCAACCAAAAAAAAAAAAATGGCCAGGCGTTATGGCAGGGACCTGTAGTCCCAGCTACCTGGGAGGCAGAGGCAAGAGACTTGCTTGAGGCCAGGAATTGGAGGTTGCTGTGAGCTGTGATGCCACAGCACTCCACTTGCAACACCATTCTGGAAGTCATTGTCCAGGGTGACAGCTTGAGGCTCTGTCTCAAAAAAAAAAAAGAAAAGAAAAGGGCTGGATTTGGTTCCTGGCAAAGTTTTTGGATGCCAAGTTATATATCTGTGTTGTTATCTGAACCCTCACAGCATGCTATGAGGTCAGCACTTTATCCCCATTTCACAGATGGAGAAATTGATGTTCAGAGTAATTTGTTCAGGATACACAGGGTAGCACTGGAATTTGAACTATGGTTTCAAAAAGTGATCAGTAACTGGGCAGTTTTCACTGTTATCACCACAGTTGAGAGGAGCCCTCCTCTTCTGGAAGTGCGCCTCAGCAGAAACTGGGGGTGGGGCTGGTGATGCAGGAGGCCAGCGAACTGGGGATTCCTGCCTGATCCTTCCCCTACCCCACCAGGAGTTTTTCGGAGCTGTACAGGCTGTCTCTGCAGGAGCCCAGCCGGCGAGGGGCCCCAGATCCAGGGAACCCAGAACCAGCTCAGGAGGAAGCACCAAGAGTGGTCCTGCTGCCTGTCACAAAGCAGCTGCTGCATCTGTGCCTGCAAGATGGTAGCGGCCCTCCAGGGCCTCAGGATCTGGCTGAGGAGCGGACTGAGTTCCTGCACAGCCAGAATTCACCCTCATCCCACAGGTGCATGCTCTTGGCCTCCCCTCTCCTCCAGGTCTCTGTGACGGCAGCTTCCGTTTCTGAGCACCTCTCTGCTCTTCCTAGCTCCCTGTCGGATGAGGCCCCAGTCCTGCCCAACACCACCCCAGACCTCCTCTTGGCCACCACGGCCAAGTCATCAACACCCAGTGCTAACAGGGAGACACCCCCCACCCAGGTGAGCAGAAACAAAGCTCTGGAGTCCAATGGCACAGTGGCGACTGTATCACTAAACCCACATCCACTTGTCCCCACAGGATGGGCCCAGCCATCTGAGTGGTTCTGAGGACAAGGATGACCCACCCCCAGAGCTGAGGGCCTCCTTTCTGCCACGAACCTTGTCTCTACGGAACTCCATCAGCAAGAGTGAGTCCACAGTAGGGAAGATCTAGGAGGAGAGCAGGTGGTGTTCCTGGCTCCCTGATCTGAGCCCACTCTTTGTGCCTACAGTCATGTCAGAGGCAGGCAGTGAGACTCTGGAGGATGAGTGGCAGTCCATCTCAGAGATCGCCTCCACTTGCAACACCATTCTGGAGTCACTGTCCAGGGAAGGTGAGGCTACCAGGTGCTGGGGGTGGGACCTAGGTCAGTGCTCTTTTCCTCTTTCTGACCTGACTATATGGTCCCTTGTTCTCCACAGGACAGCCCATCCCAGAGAGTGGAGACTCCAAGGCAACTCCAAAGTCTGATGCTGAGTAAGGCCCTTTCCCATGCCAATGTGAACCCCCTTCCTGCCTTTGCTCCAGAGTTGAGCACCATCTGATCATTATCTGGGCTTAGCTCGTTATGTATCAGTCTGAGGAGATAGGGTGGGCCCCTCTCATTCAGGTGGGACTGGGGGTCAGCTGTGGTGCTGCCCCTGCTTTGGTCCTACTGAGTCCTGACCCCCATGTCCTCAGGACAGAGTCTGGGAGCCTGTCGGAGAAGGTCTCTCACTTGGAGTCCATGCTCAGGAAACTGCAAGAGGACCTGCAGAAGGTAAAGGATGGACTGGGGATGTCGGGAGTCACAGGGCTGCCCTGAAAAGGGGCCAGCAGCTTTGACACCTTCCTCCTTCCCTGCCCACCCCAGGAGAAGGCAGACAGGGCAGCCCTGGAGGAGGAGGTACGGAGCCTGAGGCATAACAACCGGAGGCTACAGGCTGAGTCAGAGAGTGCTGCCACTCGCTTGCTCCTGGCTTCTAAGCAACTGGGCTCACCCACTACCGACTTGACCTGAGCCATTGCATCCAGACTCAGTCTAGTGGTGGAACTGCTTGGAACCACATGGGCTTTTCAGGGCTCCAGAGTCATCCTGAGCCCTTGGCCCTCCTCAGGAATTCTTTCCCTGCGCGGAAGCATTTCTTAGCACTGCCCCCCACTCCCCTACCCATTCTTTGGTGGTGGAAGCTGCCTCCACCCTGTCCCTGTTTGTAAATATTCTTCAGAGAAAAGGGACTTGAGGGAGTAAAGGAGCCACTGCTATTTGTATCTGTACATGTGTTCAAGACATGACAGGGAAGGGATTCTATCCCCAGCCAAGCTCCCTGGACCCGTTAGGACAGGCCCTGGAGACACTGGCTCAGGGTTGAGCTGGAACTCACTGAGTGGGTCTCTGAAATTTGGCCACCCCTTGGCTTCTCTCTCATAAACATTTATTTGGTTTTGTTTGGAAGCAGGTGGCCATAACCTACACCTACACTACTCGTTCTCTAAGCCCTGGAGCCAATCCTAAGGGCCTGGGTTACAAGAGGCAAAGGAATAGTGGGTGGACTGCAGGGCAGGGGAAGGAGGAGCTTGGTGGTCAAAGAGAGCCTGGCCATGCTTACGATGGCCCTGCCCTCAGTTCAAGCCTTGCTGTCCTGACTGTAGTCACTGAGCTCTCAAGCCTGGAATTCCCTCAACTACCTGGCCACATCCTACAGGGCCTGATCCCAGAGGCAGCAGCTCCTCTGCCTCAGTTGCCTGGTGGAGGGGGAGTGTTCCATGCCCTATAATATATTGGCTCTTGGCTCGGCGCCTGTGGCTGAGCGGGCTAAGGCGCCAGCCATGTACACCTGAGCTGGCGGGTTCGAATCCAGCCCGGGCCCGCCAAACAACAATGATGGCTGCAACCAAAAAATGGCCGGGCGTTGTGGTGGGCACCTGTGGTCCCAGCTACTTGGGAGGCAGAGGCAAGAGACTCACTTGAGCCCAGGAATTGGAGGTTGCTATGAGCTGTGATGCCACAGCACTCTACCAGGGTGACAGCTTGAGGCTCTGTCTCAAAAAAAAAAAATAATAATAATAATATATTGGCTCTTGACCCTCCTCTCTGCTCACCAGCCCACCACCTCTTCTATTCTTCACCAACCTGGGCCTTTCTCATGAAAGGCATCATCAGGTCCAAACTTAGATTTTGTCTAAACTCTTTTCTGGACTGGAGGCCCAGAGAGAGAACTTACTGGCCCAACATCATCACATACCTATGCCAGCCCCTTCCCCAGGCTGGTTGAAGCTTGCTGATGAGACCTAGGCCCCAGGTCTGTTAAGTGCTGGCAGGATGAGCTAGACTCTGAGAAACAGTATCTGGGGATCAGGAAGGCTTCCTGGGGAAGGTAACATGAAGCTTGAGTTTTGAAGGTTGAGTAGAAGTTCACCAGGCAGAGACAGCAAAGGTATCTTGGTAAGAACAGTGGGGGCCTACTGGAGTGACTGGAGTGGAGTCAGGGCACAGGTAGGAACTCAGGGTCAAAAAAGATGGAGCTGCAACAGAGGGTTGTGAAGGGTGCACTAGGGATCCTGGATCAGCAGTTCCTAAGACTGCCAGTTTTTCTGGGTAGTGAGCAGCCCTCATTGACAATGTGGAAGGCTGTGGTCCCTCTCAAGGGTGTGTCTGCAGAAAACTGGGATCTGGCCATATGGCTGATGGTTAAAGGGTGAGTGATGGTGTGAGAGGAGTGCCAGATCTTTTTGGCTGCAGGGAGACCAGGAAGAAGGCTGTAGCAGCAGGGTAGTGGTGACTTAACTAGGTGATAGTAGTGACAATGGGGAGAAGTGGGCAGATTTTCCAGGATCTCATGAGGGATTGGATGCAAATTGCTAAGAGGTGGCATCTATAATAGTAGTCAGTTTTCAGACTGGATCCCCTGGAGGGTGGCAGGGCATGGTTGACATAGGGAAAAGGGGGGCTAGTCTGGGAATGGCTGAGGTCATTTGGAACAGGCTAAATGTAGGCGGCCTGAGGGACGCCAGAGTGATGTTCCTGGGCTGGCATGCAGTGGTGAGGTCTGTGCTGGAGATAAGGATTTGGAACTGGTGAGCCGTAAGCATGACCAGATCACGGCGTGTGAGAAGGATTATGAGAGGGTTTCTGAGGAGGTCACTGGAGGTCACTATGGGACCTGGCTGGGACTGACAAGAGGGAGGCGCTGCCTCGCATAGAGGACCGAGGGCTCTTTTCCCTGAGAACCTCTTGGGACTCCGCGCAGCTCCGTCATCTGTCCCCTGGGCGGTAGAAGCCTGCTCACCAGGCTCGGGCCCCGCCTCCCAAGCGCTCCAGGAAGGTCTGCTGGGGTCCTGACCCGGCCACAGCCAGCTTGGGCTCCACCCCTCGCTCCGAAGATCAGCCAGGTTTGGCCCAAGTGGCCCGCTCTTGCCTCAGATCCCGCCCCTGGGGCCCCTCCCTCCACCACCCTCCTCTGCTGCCCCCGAGTGGACGTCAGAGCGCTATCCTACTTCTCCAAGGTCCCGCCATCCCTGGCAGCTTCTCTCAGGCACCGTCCATCGGAGTTTGCACCCAGGGCCTATTGTGTTCCAGGAGATTCGGTGACTTTTGGAGCGCGGCCCACTAATGAGAACCCCCTTGCTTCTGCCGTCGCTCTCCCACAATGATGCGAAGCCGAAAACTCAAGACGCCGAGACTTGCAAGGGGATTTCCCCAAGCGCGCTACCTGGCTTCTTAGTCGTTGAATGCTATCTGTGCGCATGCGCGCACGGGAAGGCCGGCCCTTTGTGGCCGGTGCTTCGAGGCTACGCTTGCAGTGGGCCCAACCGGAAGTATGTCCATCTGTTAGCCCGGTGGTTTATGGCCTGGTCTTTGTTTAGGTCTCCTGAGACTGTGGATTAAGATTTCACAGATCATTCCTGAACCAAAACATTGGTGGGGCAGGTATAGACTTTTACCTGGCATCATACCTTCATCAACAGTGGCAGACGTTCTCTTGGCCACCCAAGGGACGAAGTCCAAAATTCTTAGCTCACACTTCTTGTTCACAGCTGTTGACCCCTTCAGAATCTAATATTTTTGTTTTTTAGAGACAAGAGTCTCATTTTGTTGCCCTCAGTAGAGTGCTGTGCTGTTACAACTCACAGCAACCTCCAGCTCTTGGGCTATTTTTTTGTGGCAGTTTGGCAGAGGCCAAGTTCGAACCCATCACCCTCACTATATGGGGCCAGTGCCCTACTCACTGAGCCACAGGCGCCGCCTCTAATATCTCTTAACTGACTCAGCTTGAAACACTAGTTACTCCCTTTGCAAGATCCATCCTGTATTGATCTAAAACCTGCTGCTAATGGGGCCCATGAGAAGACTGTCATGAAACTGCTCAATACCACAGCCAATGCTCTCTCAATGCACTGGGACACGCCTCTGCCTAGGCTGCCTGTTTTCATTTACTGTGCATGCATGTGTCATCCAACTATCACTGATGTTTAGTCTGACATGACCACCAAAGTGTGTTTGGCGTTTGCTCAAAGAAGGTAAATCTCTAGGCAGCTTGGCAACAAATTTATTCAGAGTAGAGACAGCAAGAATCCAAGTGCTTTGATTTTTAAGTAAAAACTGCCTCCTGATTGGAGAGCTGCCAGTCTGCCCTCCCCCACTCTCCAAACCACTCATCCTACTATTAAGGCACTTGAGAAAAGGGAAAGCAAGGAAGTCTCAGACCTAACCTCTGGATCCCAGACAGAGCCAACGCTCTCACCTGTTCCCTTCAGACATAGTTTGAGCAAAGAAAAAGCTGGCAGAGACTTCTGCAGGGCAGGAAGGCTAGCCCCTTAAATGCTGGTGTTAGGTACAGGGACAATGCCAGTGCCATAGAGAGGCTGGTAATGGCATTATTTCAGATCACGGTGTAATGAATCCATGATGTGAAAGACACTTGATAAAAAGGTTTTGTAGGATCAAAGGCCGTAGCTCCAGCCTGCTCCTCTCTCTAGGAGAGTATCAGAAGCTGAAGGATAGGGATGGGGGCCCCCAGAGTTCCCTGCAAAGAGAAGGGAGCTAACCATCAGGATAGGGGAAGAAAGAATTTGAATCCTCCCAGTTCCCCCTTTTCCAGAGAAGTTAATGCTTCTGCTTAAGCACCTCCAAAAAGAGAGAGATATAGTTACTGCCAATAAAAGAATAAAATGCGAGCCCCCCAAGGAAGACATCACCAAAGAAGTTAGGGGCAGCCAAAGCACTCCCCTACCTCCAAGAATCCATAAGTGCTTTGGGAGGATCTCAAACTCCTGCAAACCAGTGCTTTTGGGCAGGGCATAAATCACTCCCTTAGGAGCTGATCTGACTTAGAAGGGCTGAGAAGTCCATGTCCGCAATGGAGGAGAAGTCTTCATCCCCTGATAGGAGGCCGTTGGGGAGCACTGAGGTCCCCAGTGGGGCGGGAGCTGGGTCAGGGGGCCTCTGAGATCCTGTTACCAGGCGAGTTATAGACTCAGGGTACTCCATCAGCATGGGCTCAGCTGTGTGGGGGGCCATAGAAACACCCTGGTTCAGCAGTTGCTGAAACTCAGAGTTATCGACGGATGCCAGGTCCGTGAACACAGCTGGGTCTGTGCTGTTGCCAAGCAGTGCCCCTAGGTCTTCATCAGCATCAAACTGCAGCTGTAGCAGGGCCTCCGTCAGTGTTCCTTCCCCAGCCTGGGTGCACTTTGGGGCAGGTGGGGCAATAGCCTGAGGAGGGCCTGGGGCTAGGACTGGGACAGGGGCTGAGGCCTGAGCCAGAGCTGAGACCATGGCTGGGGCAGGGGCTTGGACCTGGGCCAGAACTGGGGTTGGGGCTGGTGCCAAGGCTGAGGCCTGGCTTGCAATCTGCCCAGAAGGAAACACCATGGGGGGAAATTCATCAAAGTTGATGGTACTGAGGGATGGTGTGAAAGGATAGGGTTCGGAGGCTGGAGGAAAGAATAGAGAGGCAAAGGTCAGATACCCACCCTGTCCTCTGTACCCCAGCCCCTCTTCATAAAGCTTAGGGTCAATCCTTCCTTTCTTTTTTTTCTTTTTGTAGAGACAGAGTCTCACTTTATCGCCCTCGGTAGAGTGCCATGGCATCACACAGCTCACAGCAACCTCTAATTCCTGGGCTTAGGCGATTCTCTTGCCTCAGCCTCCTGAGTAGCTGGGACTACAGAGGAGCCCACCACAATGCCTGGCTATTTCTCTGTTTTTGCAGTTCGGCCAAGGCCGGGTTTGAACCCACCACCTTTGGTATATGGGGCTGGCGCCCTACTCAATGAACCACAGGCACCGCCCAGGATCAAGCCCTTCTTCTGGAATCACTGCTATCACCCTAGCTCGTTACTCTTATCCTGTCTGACCTAGTTTAAAGTGTCCACTTCTTGTCGCACTCCTCTTTTGAGCCCTTCCTGAGTACTCAAGCCCACAAAGGTCTCTCACCTCTGATTGCTTAAATATCTCCCAGCGTTTTAGAGGAAGGGATATTTTCAGAGATCAGGAGATCTCATTTTCCAGCTGAAAAACTAAGCCTTGAGAGGTGATGAGTCCTCAGAGCATCAAGTTAGTAGCAGTAGCAGCTTGAAGCGGGTATTTTTGTCCCTTTTTTTTTTTCTTTTTAGAACAGGGTTTCATTTGTTGCCCAGGCTGGAGTGCAGTGGTACCATCATAGCTCACTGCAGCTATTGCCTCCAAAGTAGGTGGGACCATAGGTATACACTACAACATCTGGCTTTTTTTTTTTTTTTTTTTTGAGACAGAGCCTTAAGTCACCCTGGATAGAGTGCTGTGACATCACAGCTCACAGCAACCTCCAACTCCTGGGCTCAAGCAAGTCTCTTGCCTCCGCCTCCCAAGTAGCTGGGACTACAGGCGCCCGCCATAACGCCTGGCCATTTTTTGGTTGCAGCTGTCATTGTTGTTTGGTGGGCCCGGGCTGGATTCGAACCCGCCAGCTCAGGTGTACGTGGCCAGTGCCTTAGCCCGTTGAGCCATAGGCACCAAGCCACATCTGGCTAATTTTTTAATTTTTTTTTTTTTTTAATTTTTTTTTGTAGAGACAGAGTCTCACTTTATCACCCTGGGTAGAGTGCCGTGGCGTCACACTGCTCACAGCAACCTCCAGCTCTTGGGCTTAAGTGATTCTCTTGCCTCAGCCTCCCGAGTAGTTGGGACTACAGGCGCCCGCCACAGTGCCCGGCTATATATTTATCTTTTAAGGTAAGATGAGATTCAGCAGATATCTGGCCTAAGTTTTTGTATCCATTGAGCCAACCTTTGACTCTTTATAGGGCAATTTAAGCCATTCACATTAATTGAGAGTAGTGATAATCCTGGTATTATTTTGGGTGTCGAATTTTACAAAAGTCCAGTTGTGTGAACGGAGACGCAAGGTGCAGTAGCTTTGCCCCAGGTGTGGAACTGGTACCTATAATTATTTGGGGAATGCAAGAAACCGACTACACACTCTCCAGGTGGTGTGTAGCAAATTATCTTTATTTTTGACCACCTTATATACTTTCGCAGTCATGTGCACACTTGATCTATGATTAATAATATTCACTAGTATCCAACTTCCTCTATCTTACTCTAATCTCAAGTAGAAGATATCCCGTTCAGAAACCAGCACAATGCTCTTTTAATTTAAGTCTTTGTAAATGATTCTCAACTTTTGTGTAAGAAATCTACATACAAATAAGAGAGACAAAGCTACTGCTTCTGAAACTCATACACTCCCCAAGTTAACGTTAAATAGGTTTATGACTTTGTTTCTGCACAGTGCTGAGACCTTTAGGCTTTTGACAAAATGTTTTTATGTTTCCAGGTAAGAAGCTTTTCAGCTTCTAACTTCCTGGGACCAATGGCTGCAAAATCTTCAAAGTATCTATCTCTGGATGACCAAAAAACAGTCTTTGTGTTTGCCTCAGGCCAGCCCAAATCTATTTCCTTTTTCTGTGAAGACAAAGCCAATTTAACCCATTACTGGCTCACTAGACTGAGACGTACATGAGACATACATGTGGGGATTTCTAACCCCACAGTTTCCCCTTATTTTTATTGTTACATGCTATTCATGTCTGTCATCATTGCAGCAAACACTTGAGCATAATATTCATTTTGTTGAGCAGCTCTTACTTTTCTGAAAATAACATAATATTAATCCAATTATCAAGAACAAGGCCAAGGTTCCTACTGAACTTCCAATTAAACTTTGAATTTTAGGCAAAGGTTCACTTGTTCTATCCCATCAGCTATTCCTTTCAAAATTTGATCTCCATCTATCTGTTCTAACTTGTTCTTAAAAGTTGAATACACCTCATGTTGTAAATGTTTTTTAACCTTTTCCCATGGACATTTTGTTTCATTATACATTACAGGGGTAATACAAAATGTTGTTATATTCCGATCACATTTCATAGTCGTGCTTGCTTTTTTAAATTTACTAGCTCATCTCCTAACATGACAACAGCTTGTTCTAAATCAGAAGTTTCATTATACAATCCAGTATCTGTCTGTTTTTGTGCAGTCTATAATTGTTCAGAGTTCTTATGCCAATCAGCTACAAAGTTCTGAGTTTTTATTCCTTGGGTTAGTGCAACGCCTGCTGTTGCTGCTGATGCTGTCACAGCTATAATCCCCCAAACGGCTGCTATCAGAACTCAAAAAAAAATACTTGGTCCATTTGAGAATTCGGTCTGCCAGCAAATCTAGCACTTTCAAGGCAGGTGACTCTTCCCATGAACGATTCAAATTTACTGGCATCCAAACACCTGTTTGGGCTTTCAACAAATATAGCTGTTCCTTTTCAGGATTAAAACTCAGAGATTGATTAATACAAGTAAATAACTGACATGAGGCACAAAATATTTCTCCTGTTTTTTCATTCCATTTAACATTTCCTTTTAGCTATACAAATGGTAGCTGCAAACAAGCTTGTATGCTCCGCCTTTCCTGGAGCCGAAACTCCATTTCATACTGTTGAGGAGTGGTGGTGTGATGATAATGTAATCCACCTATCCAAGCCTTTAATGACTGTAATGCAGCAGCTACTTTCCATAAATGATTTTGCTTTGTATACTCATAAATTCCAGGTGCAGGTGGTGAAAAACCTACATCAGTCCAACTCATACGAATGGTCATTTGAACACTTACGTTCTCTTTATTAGTTGGGTACTTATCCTCAGGCAGATGAAAACTTACTGGAGTTTTAACATCATCCAATAAGGTTGCCTTAGGACTCCAGTCACACACTTCACCTTTAGAAGTGTTGGTGAGAAAGTAAACGTTTTCTCCCTTACAACATGTCCAATGCAACCAATCTTTTACTTCTTTAAGACTATATTCTTTACAAGGTGGAAATTCTAAATCTGTTGGAACATATCCAGGTATAAGTCTAGAGATAGAATTTGCACTTAACATAAACATTTCTTTTATAACATCTGGAGATTGTTGATTATAGTGGCTCAACCAAAACTGTGTGTCCATGCTTAAACACTGATGTTGCTGACCAAAACAAATTATGTTACAGGTCTGTCACTCCAGTAACATAATTAGTGATCATAGTGCCCTCTTCTTCAGGTTTAAAAGGCCCACGAGTATCACAAGGGCTTGAGAGCCACACTGACATAAATTGGCACAGTGGGTTCTGTCCTACTAACTCCTCACAAAAGCAGAGGATTAGGAGCGTTAAGTCCAACACTGATAATCTCCTTTAGCAGTAGCAATAATCAAAGCAAACATAGCCAGAAACAAATTAACAGGTGTTACCTTACTATGTCTTCTTCATTGGCTATTAGTTGCCACTGCTTCCAATCTTTTAGTTGTTCCCAAGGTCACCATTCCCGGATTGGGGTTCCTTGTCCTTTTCTTCTTCCTTCTCAGTTTCTTGTGAGTTACAGACAGCTGGAGGCCCAAGCCTCTGCCCACTGCTGAGATACACTTTCTCAGAGCCAGGCCTT